>VUQR01001510.1:43678-76404 GCA_015108515.1 Hemichromis elongatus | reverse complement strand
CTCCCTTCCCCCCCCCCCCCTTTTTCTCCCTTTTTTTTTTTTTTTTTTTTAAAGACAGGGGCATCAGACTTTATAAGAAAAGAGTATGACTCGATTTTAATGGATAATAACAGTGATTCCTCAATATACCCTGCTACTTTTGCATGCCAGTTTTCCTTAACAAGAACAAATGATGGGTAATGAATGATTAACTCAAGAAAGAACTAGGTCATTTGTCACTAATCACATGGCAAAAAAAAAAACACTGTTTAACTGATAGCTGCAGTAAATAATTAAAAAGTCTAAGTGCTAGTTTGGGAAAAAAACACAAATTCATGCAATATGCAAAAGATGTGAAAGGCAAAGAATTCGACATTTAGAAAAAAAAATCTGTAATAAATAATAAAAAAATACAAATTAATAAAGAATTAATAATGGATATTAACAGCAAATACATGTTACACATTATTTTTAAAGTGGTCCTATTTTGCTTTTACTTATTTGACATCAAAATGTTAAAAACGCAGATATTAAAAAATAGACAACGTTTCAAACAATGATGTCAGTGTGTGTGTGTGTGTGTGTGGTTATAGTCCTATATGCAGTAGGGATATCCCAAATATGATCACTTTAGGCACACAGCTCTGCCTGTGAGCACAGGAGCACCAACCCCCCAGATGTGCAAAGCTTCTGTTTCGAAGAAACCGCCAATCAGAAGAAATTAGGTTTGAAGGGAGTGCAGTCTCAAAGGGAGGGCCTCTAAAATAGCCTGTTTCATATATTAGGTAAACTGAGTGGCAGGAAGAAACCTAGTCCACATTAAGATGCATAAACAGAAATTTTTTTTCTGTGTCGCTAACATCACAATCAGAGGAAGTATAAAACTTATATAACCTTTAAGATGTTGTCCAGTTGGAATGAACTCTCATTAGTGTGATAGCAGGAATTAAATTAATCTAGTCCATCAGTAAATGAATGTTTTCTTTCCACATCCCTCTTCTCCAGTTGACACAAAGGATGTCTGGCCCTGCAAATTTGCAGCACTTCCTGGTGATCAATAAAGACAGGTCCACTTATACTGTCAGTGACCTCGAGAGCCAAATGGTCTAATTCCTCTGAGGGTGGATGGAAAGCTAGATGGATTCCACTGGGACCAATAGCTTACTTTCCTTCTCGTCATGCTACGTCTCCTTCGGGGCCCTGCTGCTACCTCCTCACCCCACTCCTGCCCCGTTCATCCCCCCACCCCTGCAGATAAGGCAGAGCCATTTATTCCTGTCACATCGCATAAAAACAGCCATCAATTAAGAACCCACTAGTGGAGTTCTGACCCCTCTATTAACAAAGGGGAGAGGAGACTGGCGAACAACAAGGATATCGCAGCATTTCCTCCCTCAGCAGAAAAACAGAAGACTGATTTTCTCTGATTAGCCATAATGTGCATTGAACATCATTCAATTAAATGTAGTTTCGTATAGTTGGGGATGTTCTGCCATGGATTTTTGAGGTGAAGGAAAGGGATTTTTCTTTGACTAATGAAAGCTACTTATTCTTACAAGCAAAGGTAGTTAAGCATTACTAAAAAGTCAACCAGCCTTGCACATAGTAATCAACAAAACATGAGAGAAAGTTGTTGGCTAATTTATTTTAATTTTAATTTATGTCAGCTTTAGCTTTATATATAACTGCTGTGTGGTGAAAGTGTACTCGTACAGGCTTACCACTGAGGATCTCATTGTTGGCCCCCCAGAAGTCTGCAGCTTTGGATGGCCTGTTGTACAACTCATCTCTGTTTGCAGCCAAAATTAGCCTGAGAACATAATTCTAGGTTAAAACAATGCCTTACAATTACAACTCAACTCATTTAGTTGGATGATCTATCGTAGTGTCTAAGAACCACCCTGCCACTGCACACACCTGGACAAGATGAAACTAGAAATAGAGCCATTTTTAACTTACTCAAGGCAAGATATCACCCAAGTCCAAGAGTGGCGAATAGATGTGTAGTGGCAAACAACCTGTCAAATGTTTAGTGTGACATGAATCCTGTTAAATGCTACCATTCATATGATAATCTAATGGAAAGCACACAAAGCATCCATGTAAAATGATTTTCTGAAAAATAACTTTTTTCTCAACTAACTTCACTATCTGCCCATTTGGTTCTTCGTGCTCCTGTTGCAGTCTCTCTATAATATAATATAATATAATATAATATAATATAATATTTACACTGCACAGTTATATGAAATCATCATCAGGGAATGTGGGCAAACCAAGCTACACTGGCTTTATATACTTTTGTTGACTCTGATCACATGTACTTCTTGCTCAAGAGCTCTCTCCCTCTCTCGCTTATAGGACATAAAAATCTTCAAATATTCAAAAAAATAGTTATTTATTAATTTTTTTTTATCATTTGATGTGTCTAATTCATTTCATCTTAACATGAAGTAAGAACATATTCTACTA
This sequence comes from Hemichromis elongatus, assembly GCA_015108515.1. Lineage (NCBI taxonomy): Eukaryota > Metazoa > Chordata > Actinopteri > Cichliformes > Cichlidae > Hemichromis > Hemichromis elongatus. The sequence continues at coordinate 73,953 of VUQR01001510.1, read as the reverse complement.
TCCATTTTGTCTGCTAGAGACTTACATAACCACAGTACATATGTACATAGAGCATCTGTAATGATGAACACATTAAGCCTTTGTGGTATACGGCCAGTAGGTCAGTGTAAAAAAAAGAAGAACAATACTGTGGATGCTTAATGAGCATCCACACTAATAAGCTATCAGACTGTTACAGTGCAACTTTCAGGTTTTCAGCATAATAAAGACCCCCAGACACAACCAGCAGCATTCAAGTTAAGCATCTCATTTTCTAAATTGATTGAGCAGGAGCCAGAGCAAAGAATATAAAGGGTCAAGGCTACAAAGAGAAGGTGTTTCTTTGAAGATGACCAAAGTAGAGAGGATCAAAAGGAATGCAACTGAAAAAAGAAAAAGTCAGGAAGAGAGCTCAAGTTTAGAGACTTTACCAACATTATTCAGCAGGCTTTTGGATATCATTGGGTCATTCCATATGAAACAGGATTATTTATTGAAGACATGCAAAAATGTGCAGTTATAATAGTAGTTACAGTCCTCCATGAACTGTGACCTTCTTGCAGTGGTGGGATTTGTGTGTTCCAGTGAACCCAGGAGCTATGTTTGTTGGGGGCAATATAAGACAATACAGACAACACCTATGATAACTTAAAACTAATTAAATTAAAAAACATCATAAGTTCTTTTTATCCTGCCCGAGTCACCGGGATCCCATCCTGGAATGAGGCCCAGGGTAGGAAAGGCAAGCCCAAAGAAACCCCATAGGTCCGCCCTCCTGTTGGCCCATCAACCACAGGAGGAGCCATAGGAGTTTAACGCCTTACGTGGATTGGACACTGGTCTCTCGTTACATTGATGCCCCCACAACCTGAACCTGTATAAGCAGTAGAAAATGGATGTATGGATGGATGGATGAACAGTTACAGGTCCCTGAAGTATATGGGATGGGGTTGAAGTACGGTGTTTTACTATTAATTCTTAACTAGACCAGCTAGTCACGTGAAATTTTGCAAGCAAATCAATTTTAGACCAGTTCCAAGTGTCTCAATCAGAGCCATTCCATTTCATTTGAGCATTCCAAATGAAAAAGCAACAAATCCACTCTTATGAACCCTGAGACCTTGTAACTCGTGAGAGGAACTCACTGATGTTTTTTTATGAAATGATTCCAATGCCTTTGGCTTTTTTCTGTGGTTTTATTCATTTTAGAAACAACTGAAAAAATTTTGAATCTTAAAAAAAAAGAGAGAGTACAATAGATTTTATTGTATTGTAAATATTTCAAAGTATCTCAAAGTTTCTGAACATTTGAAATAGGCCAGGTTGGATTTTGGAGAAATGTGCATGAGTACTGACACAGCCACATAAACAAGAAGTGTATGACTATTAAACACTTGAATCAAGTGTTGGATAATCCCACTGCTGTTGGGAGCTACCTAAAGTGAAGAAAAAGCAGGCTATTAAGGGGTTAAAACAATTTGAAATAGCATTTCACATGTAAATCATCTTATCTCAATCTCATTTTGCAAAGCTGGCTGTGTCAGTCACATGCGCGTAACCTCTGCACGTGTTTTATTTCATTTTAAATTAGATTTTTATGTTAAAGCAAGGCTACGAGACAAACATTTACTGCTGCAAACAAGAGCGAATAGCCTGAACAAGAGTGTGATCTGATTTACAATAAATCCCCTTCAATGGGACTCTTACGTTTGACACAGACTGCCTGTCAGTTAAGCGCTGCACTAAACTTCGACCTACAGTTTATTATTATTCGAAGTAAATCAGAGAGTAATGACGCCATTAGGCTCACAACCATTAACAGCAAAACACTGTGTTGTGACCTGTATCTAATGCAAAACCTGTTATTTCTAGATTCCTTTACTCACGGGTCACGTTTTGTCATTTATGTAGTGGGCTAGTATGTCCTCACTTAGCAGATAAGACCCAACAAGCACACAGCTTCATACAGCCCATCATTCCTACTCAGATGTTATGAAAAACAGGAAACACCCTGGAGGCATCCTTGTCATATGCCCGAACCACCTCAGCTGGCTCCTTTCGATGTGGAGGAGCAGCGGCTCTGCTCTCAGCCCCTCCTGGATGGCCGAACTTCTCCCCATGTCTCTAAGGGAGAGGCCAGCCACCCTTCGGAGGAAGCTCATTTCCACCGCTTGTATCCACGATCTCGTTCTTTCGGTCACTACCCACAGCTCATGACCATAGGTAAGGGTAGGGAAGTAGATGAACCAGCACCGCAGCACCAATCCGCCTGTCGATCTCCGGCCCCCTTCTCCCATCACTCGCGAACAAAACCCAGAGATACTTGAACTCCTCCACTTGGGGCAGGAACTCGTCCCCGGCCCCACAAACATACACAATTTAAATCTTGGTGTGTGGCAGGAGCAGGGGGGGATGGGGCTGTTAGTCTGAGTATGTTTGCTTAATCATATAATCCTTTTTATATCGAGTTGCTTGGATATGTATTTGTATGTCATATTTACTATTCCATCTGCCTCCCTGGGGACAGCAGATGGAAATGAGCTAGTAGCTAAATCTGTTATAAAGCATCACTTCTCCTAAGAGATGAATGCTTTTGTTCATGGTCCCTGACAGTCAAATAAATAAATAACTAAAGCAAATTAAGGACAGATGTAAACATTCCCTGTCCCAACTTTTTTGGAAAACATTGCTTGTTGCTGGCACTGACTTCAAAAACATGCCTACATTTAAAAAAAAGGTTTGGTTTTATTTTGTTTTTTTGCCATTTCCAGTAATATAGGGTTTAAACTGCTTGAAGGCAATTGCACTTCATTAAGTTATTTTCAACATTTTATCCATTTTCGTCACTTCATCTTTAGATGTTTTGATGTAAAGGCTGCTGTCATATGATTTCAAACCGTATAGGCCATTAAAATGCATCAAATGTTTTTCCTAAGCTTCTACTGGTTTTCCTATTATTCTTTTAAGATAGGAACATGCATCTTGTTAAAAGCAAATAAATAAGCCAAAATGACCTAACAGGGGTCGACCTCTGTATCAAAGGCTAATGACAGCCGGTTCCCATGGTGCTTTATGAGCCACCACTGCTCCTGAAAACAAAGCTAACACTAATGATGCTACACAGGAAGAGAGCATCTGCTTTTGCATCCTGAGGGGCAAATCCCGTGCAAGTGGCTCGGATCACAGCGTGAGTCAGCCAGCTGCATCATGTAGGAGGCACGGTGGGAAGCAAAGAGCTATCAAAGCTCATCGACACTCAACTTTGATTTCTTTCTATTCAACAAACACAGTGACTTATGTATCCAGACACATGTGACTCCCATGAGATCATTTTCTGGGCCTTTGATAAATTTACATCGAGGCATGTTAATGTTAACCTCATGGTGGGTCTAGAAAGACGAAGGACTCACCAAAGTCACTAGACTTTCATTATCATCCTCTGGGGATAATGAAAGTCACCAAAAAAAAAAGGACATTGCTGTCAAGACATTTTAGGTTGGGTCAGACTGATGACCGAACTGGCAAGCTGCCATCATATATAGTGACCTTATCCCAAGAGGATCAACCGTTTCATAGGATCATGAATACATGCTTAGGGGTTGGCTCCAGCTCAGGAGGTGGCGCGGGTCATCTACTGATCGGAAGGTTGGTGGTTCGATCCTTGGCTCCTCCGGTCTGCATGTCAAGTATCCTTGGGCAAGAGACTAGCCCCATGTTGCTCTCCGATGCATCCATATGTGTGTGAATGTCGTTAGAAAGCATTCAGTTTAGAGACAGTGCGTGTGAGAATGGGTGAATGTGGCATGTTGTATAGAGGGCTTTGAGTACTCTAGGAGAGTAGAAAAGCACTATATAAGAAGAAAGTTCTCGTGTGAATGAGACATGCTGTATGAAGCTCTTTTAGTGCTCAAATAGAGTAGAAAGGTTCTATCTAAGAACCAGTCCATTTATTGTATACTATAATTTACTTGCAAATAACCATGAGCAACATGGGATGAAGCTCTATGAAGGGCTGCCATTATGCTGTTTGCTTAGCACATCAGCATCATCCTTTGGCTGAAGGGATTGCAAGTGGTGCTTTTATATTATGTTTAAATGACTAACCTTAATGAGAAGTGATACAATATATCCAGGTCAAAATCATACTGCAATGCTATTTGGTAGACTGCTGCAGCGCTTTTGTTCTGAGCAGCTGGAGAGAAAAAAAAAAACTACAGTGGAGACTAGAAATTGCGTTTCTGAATACAGAGATCTCAGCATGCGGGTAATCAGCGAGTCATTTGTGTGGAATATTAACCCATTTAACTCCCGCAGATCCATTCCTGTCATTTTGTGCTGTGAGCGCTTTAATAATTGCACCTAATGAAACTTTAATTCTGCCTTCAATCCAATTTTATCTTAGCATGCTGCATATTCCTTTTGATTTACACATACGCCTGAGCCAAAGAAACTACTTCAGCAGCCAGTGCAGTCTATAAATAGCAGGCATGATACTGCATTAGGACACAGTGCGTTTCACCTTTCCCCAGGTTCAGGTCTGAGTCAGTACTCATAACACACCTCTGCTGTGATCTCCTTAGGTGAGGTCAGACTCCCAGTGGGAAGGACAAAGATGGACAATGGCCTGGCAGAGAGAGCTTGCTCTCAAGCTCTGGGGGATTATAATAAGCTGGGGCTCCACATACCATCAGGCTGTAACTCACACTGACTGCTTGTACTGCACCGATCTCTGCTGCTCACTAAAAGAAGTTAGCATTTACTGCTGGGTAGGGCACACGGAGGTTGCACAAAGAGTCAGTGCTTTCATAAAATTGGTAGAAAGGCTGTTTCTAACTTTCCACGCTGCAGGAAGTATTTGGATTTGTGGGGGAATCATAGCAAATATGTGAAAAAAAACATTGCAAGAGTTTGGTAGCTGCATATTAACTATGAATTTTGAGAAATATGCTCTAAGTAAAATATTGAAAACCAGCAAAAAAAAAGTTACATAATAAATCTGCATAAGAACATAAATGTTCTATACAGTTTTTTATCACTTCGCCCCCTAAAACATAGCACATAGAGTTGACAATAACATTATTTTATAACCACAGTGTTTCTCCACTTGCTGCTACACACTTGATTTACGAGGTTAGAAGAGTAATATCGCACTTAGAGTCTCTGCTGGAGTATCCTTAGGCAAGATACTAAAATCTTTGCTCAGAGTGTGCAGTTCTGTGGCTGACAATGCCTCGAGAGGGTTTGCTGATACCTGTTTCTGCGCTTACCTTTTTTTTATGCTTTATTACCTACGGTCATATGAGACAGCTCTATTGTTTGTCAAGTCCTTGTATATTTAATGCATGACTTAACTGCCTTACCTGTAGGCATTTTTGGATGCAGGCCGGGGGTCAAACTTGAAGAAAATTATACACATGGATGTGCTGGGGATTGATGGCAGGGCTTTAAATTGGTTCACATCTGCCTTTAAATCTGAGCCATACCTAAAAGGAAAAGAAAATAGGAGTTAGTCTGAATACCCTTTTAAATAATCTAATTCTGACACCTTCTGATATTACAGCAAAAACAAAAATCATTAAGAAAAAAAACCCTCCTTGTGTACTTTAACTCCTAATTCTCTTGATTTGCCTTGAAGTGTTTGTGGTAAATTTAATTAACCAGATTAGGTTTGGAAAGGCACTTGCCTATATGAAGTCTCACGGCTGATAATGCACGTATGAGCAAAAACCACGCCAAGTCAGAGTTCCAGCAGATCAGATCAGAAACAGCGCTGCATTGCAAAGCATGCAAAGCATTTTGCTGCAGGGAAGGTTCCTAAGAACACAGTGGCCTTTATAATTCTTAAATGAAAGCAGTTTGGAATAAACACAATCCTTGAAACTCTTGAACTCCCAGGCCAAGAGCAGGGACTTTAGTAGAAGTGACCCAGTGGTCGTTCAAACTGAAATCCTGTGTAGAGATGTGAGAAACCTTCAGAAAGACACTCATCACTGCAGCACTCCAATGATATGGGGTTTATGGCCCAGATGGCAGGCAGAAGGAGGTTCCTCATATCACACTTTGAGAGAAAATATTTCTAACCTGAGGAAACCAAGTCCTCTGAGAGTGACAAGAGTGACCAGAAAATAGAGTGTTTAGACTATTGGAGTTTGCAAAGCTGGGGGAAAGACAAGATGTACCACCTGCCACAGGGATCCCCAGCCAGAGTCATGATTTAACCTACAGACAGTGTGTAAATTAAATACAAACATCAACGTATAAACCTAAAAATAAATCCCAGGAGATAGTCCTCTAATCAAACAAGGTTAATGTGATATTCATGTTTTTTAAATTAACTTATTTTCTACGCTTTTGTTTTGTCATTTTGAGGTGAATGAAGTTCCGAAAACTTTCTGAATACATTTTTTCAGACGCAGAACACAGGACACAAAAGGTTTTTTTCTCTGTCTGTGATCGCACAGCACCTAGTTAATATGTGGAAGAAAAACAGTACTAATCACATATTATTAAAGTCTTTGCGGTAATTACAGTGTATTCTGGGATATACAAAAGAACAAGTGCATGCTGTGTGGTCATGTTCTGCCCCATATTCAGAAGGAATGGGATACAAGTCATTCAGCTACAGTATGCTAACTATAATGAGTGCAAAGGTAGCAAGCGAGTATAGAGTCGTAAACTTGGCCATATGTCACAATTATATATAATAAATCGCTAGTCTGACCCCAATAATCAGCCGATATTATTAAGCTAGAGAGTTGTAACAACTTGTCACAGATGACATCAACTACACATTTTGAATGACACGATCGACTACCATTGTCGCAGGACTTTAATATTTGCTAGACACCAACGAAATAGCTTAGTAGCATTTCCACAGACAAAATATTAGTCGAGTAATATGGTTAGTTGAACGATTAGTTCCAGCATAACTTCACCTATACATAACTAGCTAACGTTAGCTTGGTAATAGTTAACAGTGTAACGAGGACAGAGACACAGCAAACTTTAGCTACCTACCCAAACTTAGTTGTGTGCGAGACAATATACTCAAAATGATATATGGGTTATGGTTTCTCTTCTACACTGTTTACTGCTGTTGTGTCGGCTACTTGTACTCACCACCCCTTAACACGATGTTGACAGCTAAGAGGAAGTATCCACAAAGGGAGACCTCGATTTGTGTCTTCAGTCGTTTCATAAGGATAAAAATCCGACCTGACCGGTTATTATCTGTAAGTTGACCTTAACCCCGCCCGCCTCTGCATTTTACGTACTCAAAACGAGCGCACATGCTCAGTATTCCAGTATGATTGGTTGCTTTACAAAGCTTACAAAGCTCGCAGTAAACAGAAACAATTAGGTTTCCGGTTTAGTTAAAGTAATTTTCAAAAGAAAAGCATCCGTATCAGAACTGTGTTTTATGTTACAATTATTTAAGAAAAAACTGCTTGGGATACAGGGTTTATTTTATCCCTCACAATACAATATCACTGGAAACTGTATTGTCGTTTGTTTTAACGCATAGACTGAAGCACAGAGTAGCATTGTTCCGAATAAGGAGCACTTTTAATTTGAAAAATATTCTGTAGACGTCTTCTTTGTATTCCCGCGGGCTTCGCGATGTAGTATTGACATCAATCATGATATCAATAGACGAAAAAAACTACAGAGAAATGCAAGATGAAACTGATAAAATAAAACAACACAAAATAAAATAAAATAATGATATGGAGTTTTGTGAAATTTAATGGAAGATTTAACAAAATAGTATTCTTTAAATACACTGACAGAACAACTTAAATATAATAACAAGAGTAAATTAATTAAAAGTGACAAGTCTTTTTATGGATAATCGAATACGGTTAATTTTCCTCCAATAGTAATATGAATGGGGCGGAGACACTCGCTGTGACCGACAGCATCCAGCACTACTGTGGATGAGAGGGATAAAGGCTGCTCTGCCTTTCACACACTAGAATACAACTTCGCAGTCTCTAATTAACGTATTTATTAGCCGCTTCGAGTGCATCCAATAACTTCAAAGCCTGTTAGGTTAGGTTTACTGTTTGTTTGTTTTTTTTCTTATCTTTTTTCCTCTGCATGTGGAGCGACTAAAGGGACGCACCGACAGCAACCTGCCAACTCCAGTTTGAGAGATTTGGCAGGTTGCGAGAGTAGTAGGCTCTCCCTGCAGCAGCTAGGCTAACTTGCAGGCAAAAATAGCGGCGTTCGCAGTGAGGCTCGGAGTACTGCTCATCACACCGGGGAGTCGCTTCGCCTGCGGGAGCAAGGATGACCTGGAGAAACTGAGGTAAACAGAATGCAGCTCTGTTAATATCTCCCAAGTTTTATTCTGTGCTCTCAGCAGGAGGCGGGTGTGACAAAAATGTCAATTAACATCAGGAAAGCTCACAATAACCCGCGGGCTGTGTTTCAGTGACATGAGCAGGTGCTCGGCTGAAGTGTAATGAACTGGACTCGGTGTGATTTGGTTAAAGCTTTAGCTCATTTATTGTTTAAATAGACGCTGTTTTTAGGGTGGCGCGGTGGGAAGAGATATTTTTTTTAATGCTATATATAGAGAGAGAGAGAGAGAGAGGGAGAGAGAGAGAGAGAGAGAGAGAATGCTCGGATGAAATTGAATATATCTGCGAGTGCTCCCGTGTTGTAAACATTCACGGATGCAGTCAAAGGCAGCGCGAGCCGCCACGAGCTGTCAGTCATCTCATCCTCACTGCTCCATTGTTTTTCGCTCGTGCTGTTTGTGAGTGAGTTACCATGGAGAGTCTTCCGGTTTCTCTACTCTAATTGCCTTATTTGGAGAAGGGGCGGCTGACTGATGGAGTACTGCTGTTGTTGGGTTAATAGTGCTGTATACAGGCAAACGCCCGAGTGAAGTGGATGCTTTGAAAGAGCGAGGCCTCAAATGAAGTTATTCTCAGTAGACGCTGATGTATCCTGATCAGGCTTTTCACACTCGATAGCCTCCCATAGCCTCGAGGTGCGCTGTTAAAGCAATTAACTGTGCAATTAATTTATATCACAGCCTCATTGCAAATCGAAATTTCTAACTTGTCACCCAATCTTTTTTGTGACATTCAACATTCAAAACGAAAGCACGTTAAATTGGTATTTTGCAACCTCCCGCCCCACTGACTATTAAGAGATCATCTACGAATCCACTATACAGGGTACTATATGAACATGAAGGTACTTTTTAAAACTTAAAAACGGTGATTAATAGGCTTTGTCAGTGAACCATCATGAGAACCGTCTAGGTCTGAGTTTACACTTGCTTTTAAAAGTGTCCTTAGCAATTGGATGGCAAGTGAGCAGCTCAGACAAATCAGTGTTTACATCTGACTCTGATTTCCTTACTAAGTCACTTCCACTAGAAGGTCAAAGGAACAGTAATGTGATTAAAGGAGGCCTAGCAAGCAAAATGACACGTTACAAGGACTAAGACAGTACATGCGCTTGCAGCTGTCCTAAACCAAATCAAGTATCTTCCTAATATATAGTTGCTTCATATCCGCATAGAATTCAAAAATATGGGAAAACAAAAAAACATTTAACAAAGTAAGACCTTATATTTTGTGACTAATTCACAAAATGCCAAATGCTGGAGTTTTTGTCATTACAGTGTTATATTAATTCTTAATTCAATTGAAACGTTGTGATAACCCACACTCCGGGTTTATCTAAGTTCTAAGTGAAAACAACTGGACTTCTTTGAGTTTTTCTTTTCAGTTGGATATAAACATCTTGAGCTGATGCATGAGGTATCACTTAGCTATACCATGACCTGCACCCCAAGAGTCTTTCAAGTGGAACATGGATATACACAGATAAATTACTGAATTCTTTTAATAGGAAACTTAAACCATCAAAATGGGCGTCTGTGTAAAGTATGTGCACTCCTTTGTGTATGGAATATGTATGGAGTGACCAGCCAGACAGTGGTGATCGAGTAGTGAGCTCTGAGGCCAAAGGTCTGCACTATGCAGCGTCCGGTAACTTCAGATTTAAACCTGTGTTTTCAGTGCAGTTATGATGCTTGATTTTTACCGAGGCACATCCCCATGGCAACTTATTCTGCAGCTCTAACCTGTGCGGAAGCAGGTTATGTCAAAGATAAGAGATTAACAGATACAAACTCCCTGCCTACTGACCAGTCAATACTCGGGATTGTGACCATTCCTGGAAGATCCATCAGACCTTGGTGGATTTATAATCTTCGGCTTTCCTTGATGGCTGTCAGTAAGAAATATAGATTCTTAGAAGCAACTTTAATCCTTATTTTTTTTCCCCACTGCTGGTGGCATTTAGTTTAACAATATTTATTATTCTTTAACCATTAATATATTATACAAATACAGTGAACCTGTTTGCACTTGTGAAGCTTATGTTAAATCTGCTGGCGCCTTTTGAATTCTGTTTTTATTTTAAATTTTTTTTTACTTGCTTTCAGACCATTAGGCAGCACCTAGGCTGGAGCTAAAACGACGAGGCTAAAATTGTCTTATGTACATCTAAACATTAATTTAATGGAATATGCAAATATAATTTGGCATATTCTCCTGTCTCAATGGTAAAACTCATCTGGCAAATCAGCTACACAGATGGTATTTTTGGTGGTTTTCCTTCCTGGTTTTGGAAAAAAAAAAAGATTTTGTAAGCATTACTGACCAACGTGCTTTTGATTGGTCCGATTCTGCTAACACCGGTCCTTTCAGGTAAATGTGCTTGTAGCAAGAAGGTTAAACCCCGTGTTGAATGATAACCAACAACGTCTGAATGACTGCTGCACTTGATTCCAGATGTTAAAGTAAATGAAGCCAAATAGAGTAAAACAGAATAGAATAGAATAACTTTATTGTTCATATCGATGGAACACTGTCTTTGTTCAACAACCATAGGGAACAATGTCCCGCGTGTGTTGCAGTTTCTTTGTAGCCCAGCCCCCAGGTGACTTTGTCAGCCAGCTCACGTAGTGGATGTGTATAGATGACAGCCTTCATGTATATACGTGCACTATATGAAACAGTAATTTATAGTCTGAAGAGAAAGAAAAGAAAAAAATATCTTTCTCTGTTAAGGCTTTTGAGATATTTGCAGAAGTTTTGCACAGACTCAGAATTTAGCTCATTTATGCATTTCAGAATTTGTTACAGTGAACGCTGCTGTATTCAGAAACGTCCCAAACGATTGCTTGATGCGTATCAGTGTATAGAAGGTGTGTGTCAGACTTTACAGCACAGTTAGTGCAAACAAAATGCTCCTTTACACCGACTGTGACATGTGTAGGACCTTAGCCTCTTAATCATTTGCTGTGGTTGGCTTAGGTCATGCCAATCATATCTTTAAAAGATCCTCAGATGCTTCTCTGTCAGCACATTTACACTTTGTCAGAATGCATTTTAGACGGATTGGTAATCAGGTAGGAGCTCATTTTGAACGTATTTGCAGCTCGCACACAGTGAGCAGTCTCTGGACAGAATGAGAATCTCTACACCAACCATGAGTGTGCTGAAAAGCGAAAAATGCTCAATAACGGAGTAAACAAGAAGAATCCCAATGAATGCTAATGTCTAAAAAATGTTTGTTTGTCCCTTTGCTACATAAGTTGTCTCACACTTCCCTGTGTGCCAACTGTCTTGTTCTTATGTTTTCTATCTTTCTTGAGGGGAATAATGTTTGTTTGATGATTGCCATATGATTTTTTTTTATCATATTATGAAGACCAAACCACTTAAAATTTATTTTTTAAATAAACTTTTTAATTTTTCATGAATTTTTTTTAATCACCACTTAAAGATCAGAAGGTTAAAATGGCATTTTTCTAATGAGCGTGACAAGACCTTGAGGTCATTTTAATCTCGAGAGCAGTTTGTGCAGTAAGGCACTAATTTAGTAGGATGTCTGCTGCTTGAAAACGTAGGATTCTTAACTGTTAGCCCCGTGGCATATTTGCAATTTGTGTGAGCTGGTCGCATCTCGTCTTTGTTTGAGCTCAGTGGCACTGTCTGAATTTGAATCCATGGTTTGAACGTTACACTTTCCATCTGTCCATCACTCCTTCTTCCTTCCCCGACTGTGTCACAGGGGCACACATAACAGAGCAGGTTGGTTTATGTGATGCATGATTAGTCACAGTCTGATATTTCTGAAGGATGATATTAACATTTCCGTGCCAATATTTGTGCCGTTGCAAGGCATCATAACACTTGCAAAAGGAGTGTAGTAAACAAAAGAAAAAGATGTCTCTGTGCATTCATTTCTTTTGCAATACACTGAAATAGCAGTTGCAGTGTATTGCAGTAGACCGTGGGCATTTTATAGTACCTGCATTTTGTGTATCTAAGTCAGTGAATACTGCTAGCAGAGATGTAGTCTCTTAAGGGGGAATCATATTATGAAGTCAAATGAGGGAATTATCATTCCCTCTAAATAAAGGATTCAGCCACTGTGACATTTATTCAAGCGTTTTTATCAATGTGCCACCATATTGTCTTTTTCTGTACTGTCAGACATAGCAAATACTATGCTAACAGTTTTTAGTAATATAAATGCACCCATCTATTTTAGTTGTATTATAATGTTGCTTTATCCATCCAGCCATTATAATCACACCAGCAGTAGCTGGGACACATTGTCTCAGCAGGTACAGGGATTAAGGGACGTCAACAGCAAAAGCAATTGGAGATTCAGATGAACATGTACGCAGTTACAGAGTGTCATACTTCACCATTCTGTCTGAATAAAGAGAATATTAACATTTTTATGAAAGCCTTTAATAAATTGGTTACTCTGTTAAAACCCCACGAGCCTTTTCAGAGCTTACATTGACTCAGCAGCAAAATCACAGGTGTAATTATTACCATAAACGACCTTCTTTAAGGTCTTTAAAGCCCTTTTTTTTCATGACATTTATATAAAACGTCAATGCCAGAAAAGCAGAGGTGTAATTTGAACAGTGCTAACCAAGTATACTAGTTTAATTTGTGCACCTGTTCACGTCTCCCACCATGAGATAAAACGTCTGCTTCAGAAAAGGTAAACAGGTTTTACTGACTAGTCTTTCATTTCCACATCCACTGACCAGTGCACTGTAACTTTCTGTAACGTCGAATGCAGCGATGGTTTTCTAAATGTGTCTTAAGTAATAAGATCAAAACTGGACATATGAGACACATCACCTTATCTACCCGTGTGCCCAGCTGGGCCTGACTTCCTTACTCTCTGACACCTTGACTGCATTTTTGCTGTGACTGTAGTGTAGGTTAAAAGATAGGGTTTCAGGAGGGTTTGTGATTTCAACGTATTTGCAGTGTAATTGCAGATATGTTATAGGTTTTCATAAGTATAAATTCACTATTAGGCCCCAGTCACACTTGCCTAGAGACAGGTCAGCAACCGTCTGGCAACCACTGGTCGCTAAGGAAAAGTGTGCATTTTGCGACTGATTGGCGAGTGATTGCAGGAGATTTCTGGTAGTGACTGAAATTGGTCAGAAAAAGTGAAACAACCTTCTATGCCACTGCTTTGGTTTCTTGCAGTCGCTTTGGTCACCAGTACTTTGCATGGAAGATGCCAATTTGTATGCAAACACCAATGTGGTATTGAGATTGAACTGTGGGAAGCAAACTGCAGAGACCGTTCACCTCGTGCTGGCGTGTGTGACTGAGGCCTAAGTCCCTTACACTAGAAGGTCAACGGCCCAGGGCACAGTCATTTTGTTAAGCAGAGGCTGGCAAGCAAATGAAATGTTCCAAGAACCAATAAACTCTGCGAGCTGTTCCAGAAACACAAAGTCACATGGAACTTGTAGAAGTGGGGCAAGAACAAGAAAAAAGCACCATGTTGTGGAGAAGTGACATATTTTCTGGTCACGTCCTTGATGAGGACCCACCACGACACATTAGGGTTGCAGAGTATGTTTGCACTTGCACTTAATTTAATTTAGACCACTTTTAGGCACTTTTTAAAACTAACTCTAAAAAGGGTCTAAGTGGAGCACAGTCCTTACTAATACGGTGAGTTACACGAACGCCTTCTGTGAAATGAAAAGAATCTGCTGCAAACATTATCCAGAGAGGCCCCAAGGATTCATTTTCTGTCTGGACAAAACTATTTTTAATTTCACACACGCACATTATTTTCTGATGAATGCAGACAGATGGGGCAATCCTAGATTACATGATTTCACAAATTAGGCACGTGAACACCTGAACCTGCTGGAAAGACCCTTGCAGAACTGGCTTCAGTTTCATTACAAACAACATAAAATAAATGATGTGTTAAAATGACCCTGTTCATCAGTGTAAACATATTTGTAGCAATGTTTTACATTGAGAGACAATGTTGTGTTAATCACATTAGCCTTATACCCATCTCATTATAGTTTCATGGTCAATGTAGCATTTCATTAGCGATTGTGCACGGGAATTAAAGAGCAGCAGAGTTATATAGAAATGGCATTGTCTGTTTGTCTGTTCAGTTAGAGCAGAAATGATGTGCTTCACATCCCTGAGTGCCAAATGCATAAAGTAGTAGCCGTGTTAAAAATGTACGCAGTATTTCTTGACTGAGTCACGTAGAGAGGTAATTATCAGCAACGCTATCCTAGCACACATGAATTATTTCAAGGAGAACACAGGCTGATTCCTGTGTGTGTTTGCTGCATATGGAAATGGAGATGATTGTGATTCATAACTTCCTATGCTGAGATGGATTGTGCATGAGCTGTGTTTTGTGAGCTGACTGAAGCTGTCTGTAATAGTGAGTGGTCAGAAGAAAGCCAGCCCAGACTTGGAGTGAATGGGCCTTTGTGGGACAGACACCTGCAGGGCTCTGCCTCCTGCTCCTGAAGTGATTAACATGCACCTCCAACCTCCCTGGCCTTCCAGCTCCACAGTCCCTCGGCCACCCATCCTGGCACTGATCTGTTGACTTGGCACCTGTTCTACATCACCCACCCAGCAAAGGCTATAACTCATGTCTTTGTCTGGGCTGAGTCAACACAGTGTGACTACAGAATTCTGTTAGGATTGTATCGATTACCTCTGTCAGGGGATTACATTTAGAAGTTTTGTAAGGCTAATAAAGTGTAGCTTTGTTTCAGCGGCACCTGTGCAAAAGACATTTGACTGTGTGGAAAGAACCGGGTTGCTCTGAAGGAAACAGAGATATTAACACAAGGAGGAGACATGGAGCTAAAAGAATCCTGAATAGAAATCTATCAGAGATTTCTAAAATGCTAAGGACATCTAATGGACAACATATCAGCCAATCAGCTACTAAAGCATGGACACAGTAGAGAATCATGATCGGGGTGGTTCTAGCTTTGGGCTGTAGCTGAGCAGGTACTGATTTGAAAAGTTGGTGGTTCAATCTTTGGTTGCTCCAGTTTGTATGCCAAATATCCTTGGGCAAGATAGTAACCCCAAGTTGCTCTCTGATGCATCCATCAGTGTATGAATGTTAGGTAGAAATCACTTAAGCACAGAAAAGGTGCTGGTATGAATGAGGCATGTTGTATAAAGAGCTTTGAGTGCTATATAAGGATCAATCCATTTACCATCCATGTGGTAACAGGCATATCTCTCTCTTCATTGTCATTATACAGTAGTATAATGTAGTAATGACAGAGGGAAGTGTACTTTTTCATGAGATGAGCTGAGATGTTGATCGTGTCAGAACTCTGGATTAAAGCAGGAATGTTGTGAAATTTCTATGCATAGTAAATAAACTTGTAGTGAAAAATCAGCTTTGTAAAGTCACAAAACCTTTGAAGAATCTTTTGGTGGGATTTGACTGGTGTTTCTACTACTAATGCATTCCTGTAGGGCTTCAGAATAGCTTCTAGAAGGACTTTGGTCTAAAATAAGACAGAAAGATTCTCCCTCCAGTAGCTTTCTGTCATTGATTTGAGAAAGTGCAGCTACCAAAAAAATAAATAAATAAATAAAAATCAGCTCTGGGGACGTTAAGTCAAGTGACACTGTGAAAGTAGAAAGTGAATCCCCAGATATGGTCAGATCCTTCTTTTCCACAAAAGTCAGGTAATGCTTCACATGACCCCTTATTGCTTTATACGCTGACCTTTCTGGGGGAAAAAAGTGTTTTAAGTTAAATAAAATATAATCTTTCAACAAAACCACAGAGAAGGCACAATGTTCAAGTAATACTGCAGAATATAACTTGACTTTATGAAGATATAAATATTAGCAAGGTGTGAAAAAACATAGAATAAGGTCCTTCCTAACGCTGCAGTTGAGCAGCTAATGTGCTTTTAAAGATGATTATTCTTTTTTTAATGCAATGACAGTCATGCTAAATGTGAAAAAGTAGTAGTCTTCACGATAACTTGAAGAATTTCTTTGAAGTCTTTTTAGAGTCTCTTCACCTTCTCTGCCTTCGTGGGCCTTAGGTGGTTGGGAGAATGATAGTCAGATATTGCCAACAGCACCAGCCAGCTGATTCTTTCCAGTCCTGATCTTTTCAATTCCAGCCTGTCGGATTACCTGCTGTACAAAACCTCACATATATTGAAAGCAGTCAGAGAAAGTCAAGTTTCAGACCATTTTAATATTTCAAAAACTTAAACAAGACTAACCCAAGATTATTCTGTTTTATACTTTGGATAAAATAGGAACTAGATGTTCTGGAAAGTTAGTGTGCCTATATTCATGAATGCTATATTCAGTAGTGATTGTATGTTATCATAAGGTGCTAAAGATGCTATAAGGATGGCGTTCAGTCCTTAGACCCTTGGATGTACTGTGATTTGTCTCACTTTGTAAGATCACTCATCATTAAGGTAGCAGCTATGGCTACTAATAAAATGCTAACATTAATGCTCAAGCTTGGCAGCAAGTGATTTGCGTCCTGTCTATCTGTAACATTCATAGAATATATTATTTTTTAATAGGATAACACAATTGTTTGTGTCTAAATAATAATAATGTATACGTTATTGATCCCTGTGGGGAAATTACTCTCTCTGCATTTAACCCACTCACTCAGTAAAGCAGTGGGCAGCCACCAATCAGGAACCCGGGGAGCAGCCGGGTACCTTAGGGTAGCCCTCAGTGGATTTGAACCCCTGATCCGATCATAGGGCGACCACACTACCTACTGAGATATCCCTGCCCAGCCTGTTATTTTCTCATAAACTCCTAGATGAGTGAAAAGTGAAAAGCTACGGTAGCTAGAAAAAGTGACTCTGCTTTACTAACTCTAGCTGACCAGCAGCAAAAATATGATGCTAAGAGTCAAAAAAACACTGGAAATAAAGTGCAGCTGAGTATATTTGCGTGAACCAGTATTGTCCTATGCCTTTTAATTTTGTAAACTTTTTGGTATTAAATATCAAACATTTTTTTCTGGGTATTGGTATTGACAGCCCTAGTCTCTCTGCCACTGAGATCTGTACTGTTAATATTGACACCAAACATATATTACGTCGTGGCCAATAAAGTCAGTAACAGTATAAATAATACTACTTCTTATGCTCAACACAAACCACCATCAGTAATTTTAAAAAGTCAATAACTACTATACAAGAATCTGTTTTGCACTTTGTGCTGTGAAAATGTTTTCATTCTATTCCTAGTTGCTGAAACTGAGTCGTACTATAAAGTAGGATTTTTTTTTCCGTGTGTTTTCTTCAAACTGATGTTGTGTGGTGTCCTTAAATGCCAGGTGTGAGTGCAGGCAGATCTGTGCTACCAGACGTGGTAATGCTTGTGTAAAAATTGGATTTAAATGAGATTTTGTTTGAATCGAACCAATTGTTGCGACGTCGGCTTGTTGTTATTGTAATATCCACAGGACTGTCCTCTAACATGCTGACTCGCTCATAATCCAGTCGCCTTTCTTATGCCCTCTCTGTTTTTCATCGGCACTGTATTAACTTAGAGCGATGATTAAATTCCTCTCCTCAATATTACTAAAACCTTTGCCCCTTTCCACCTGTTCTCTCTCTCTCTCGCTCTCGCTCTCTCTCTTTCTCTCTCTCTCTCTCAGTGGATTGAAATAGCTTGTACATCTTTATATTTCCTCCCTAATGTGCTGTTTATCAGCTGGCTGCCAACTGAGAAACTGACCAAATCAGTCTGTCTCCTATTGCTCTGTCTATCCCTACTCTCTGAACCAGCCACATCCCCCTACTCCACTCCCAGCCTCGGATCTCTGTGCCACAGGAGGATTAACTCCACCCTCTACATTCTGGCCTGCCTTGATTATGTCCAGGGATAAGAGCTGCTTAATTGTAATCACTGAAGCTGTCACTCAGGAGCACTGATCAGCCCAAACCACACACTGAAACCAAATATACAGTAGAAGATGGAAGGCAGCAGCCCTCCTCATGTTAGTCTTTATAACATGTTGGTTGTAATTAGAATTAACCTCTTGAAACATATGTTAATAAAATATGAATCCTTCACACTTTCAATCACAGTAAGGTGCTGTTTTAAAAAGGTATATATCAATTTGTAAAGTAAGTAAGTAAAATAGAGTGGTTTTTCAATATATTTAGCTGTTACTGCCAAATTAGAAATCTTAATAGTCCCAGTACTCTCTAAAAACTAGGATGGTCAGTTATCGTATAGCATCATACTAAAAACAAAAACAAAAAACAAAAACAAAACAATTGATTAATTGGATCTGGAGTTGTACTTAAACCTTAATCTTTATTGCTGTGGTTTACAAAGGCATAGAACCCAAATGTAGGATGCTCCAGTGTGAGCATCCGGGTAACTAACAGCATGGCAAAACAGTCTGTAACAACTGCAATGTTCTGGAAGGTGGCCTGGAGGAAGGAGCACAATGAAACTGGAGACCTCATGCTCATGCACTGCTAGAAAAGCAGAAGTGGAGGTTTTGAGTATGTATGGCTAACAGAGCACACAGGCGAAGCAACTCAGTTGGAGGACCCAGAGGATGAGGTAATAGGCAAGACCTGAAGTGAGGAAAAGGCTGCACTGCAGGCCTGGTAGGAGGCTGGCAACCAAGGCAGTACCCATCGGGAAGCCTGGCAGGAGGCTTGTGAGTAAGACCAAACTATGATGGCGATGGCTCGATGCTTGCAAGGGGACCCCTCGGGAGGCTATTGGAAACATCAGGCGGAAATCCCTCAGTCGCAGAGGCATCAGGCAGTACAGGCCCTGCAGGTGACGAAGGTGTTAGTTGACTCAAGCAGAATTTATGGTATAGCAGATGTGTCCATTTGCACTGATGGTGAACTGCACAACATGTAGAAAGACTGACCTGTGGATCGCACCAGTGCACAACCATGAAAAAGTCTGAGATGAAGATAAGTTGGCTCAGGAACACTCTATGCAACAGGAAGAATGTTAGCTGGCTTGGGCACAGGCACAGACTCAGGAACAGGGGAAATGCTAGTTGACAAATGTTAGTGGAGACAAAAAACTAGGCAGCACTTTAATAAGAAAATGAGCTTGATGACTTGATGAAAAGAACCTGGAGGTAACAAAGAAAATCACCACACGAGCTGGAACAAGCTTAGAGTTGACTACGTTACGCTAGTTGTATAGAGTTTTAGTCTGTATACAAAAAAGGGTGTAAGCTAATTATTGTGTTGAGTTTTTGGACTAGAAAAGCCATATGGATAGAAGAAATCAATATAGCAATAGGACAAGAAGAGCATTTCTAAAATTGAAACAGACGAAATATTAAGTAGAACTCCAGATTCCTTATTTATTGCATCTAGTGATGTTTCAAGCACACTTGTGCTTCAGCAGACAATTAAACACTAAGCACTGTCCTCTTAAATCACACTTGACCAATAGCATCTCCCCCCAAAATTCAAATCTGATATTGGAAAAATAATAGGTGGGTGAAAATAACAGAACAGAAAATGGCAGGAACAAAAAAAAAAAAGGAAAATATATAAAATTCCAAAACCACTGCATGTTGGAATAGTTGGGTCCAGTTCCTTGCGCTTGAGTTTGTGGGGGTCTTTCTCAGGATTGTAATGTTGAACTGATAAACTGAAAGCATATACAAAACATGTTGAAGACATCTATTTTCTAGAATCTGCTGAGCTGATCCTGCTTTGTGACTTTTCCTAAATTTATCCAACACTTTAGTCAACAGAATCGATATGCCAGTGATCAAAGACGGAGCTATGAATGTGTTTAGCTGTTTTGCAGTTGCAAATCTTCAGTATATCAACCTGCCCGTAACCTTTCCTGCAGATTGTTTGTGGCTTGTCTTTATTTAATGCTTTCACCAGAGCTTGAAAGTGTGAAATAAAATTGGAAATGGCATTAGGTGGTTCAAGTTGGATAAGGCACTTGGATGGTAGCTGTAATTGCTTTAGTAGGTAGCCCATTCACAGAGACATCCTGGTGGAACTTGATGAGATAGGAGGTTAACGTTCATTTCTATTTTTTTGGCAGCATTTACAGTGAAAATACCAAAATTCTGTATATACTCCCACTATCTGTCTGTCACTATTGTGTCTACTGTGTCTATTGTTGTTGATTTTGGGGAACCTGTTTTTTTTTTCTTTTTTAGCTTTATACTATGTAAAGATGGAACCCTTGGTGAATGCCTCAGTTTGTCTAATTTATTGAAAAGTGATCAATTTGTAAGAAACACTGGCAAACATTTTATTGCAGTAGTGCAGTATTGTTGTAAACAGTCTAGCACATCAGATAGGCCATCTGGCATTTAAGTTGTGTCAGAGCTGAGGTCAAATCTCACATGACCTGTCCTTGGTGGGCAGTACTATCAGAGCCAATTACTACCCATTTGGAATTCCCATTGAGTGCACTTTGTCCTACTTTTTTCCTCCACAGTGAGTGGCTGCTACTAGAACATGAATAAGTAAGTTTCTTTAATATTACATGTACCCGTGTAACTGTTACAGGTTAATGGTTTAACTTAGCTTGGCATGAAGAGTGTAAAGTGGAAGGAAACCTGGAAATGGTACCAGGACTTTAAACTTTATTTAAAAGAAATAGACAAGACTTAAAACAAATGCCTCTTTAAAGTCATTGTCATTCATAGTGTGATACATACTACAAGCCTAGGACACCTATAAAACAACATTCCAATTGGGGGGAATTATACATTTGTATAAGTACAAATGTATGTATAACAGAATATTATTTTTAAATAATACATGCAGGTACACATGCAGTGCATTTTTAAATAAAAACTAAAGTATTATATCAGGGCAGAGCCGTGCCACTTCCCTCTGCTTTCAGTTTCTATTTTGATCAAAGCTGATCCTACCCCTGTCTCTGAATTTAATGAAATGGCATGACAGTGGTATCAGTTTGGCAGTTAACTAACTAATCAACTGCTCTATGACTTTAAGTTATTCGGTACGTAAAATGTCAGAGACTATTTGCCATAATTGGTAGTTTCACTATATTTAGATGAAAAATGGAAGTTCTCCCAACTTTGAGGAACTGGACTTGAAAGGAAACACAAAAAAAAGAAGAAGCCAGGAGCAGTTTTAGATTAGAGCCAGAACATCCTTATGGGTATAAATGCATGCATTTATGTAAGAGCCTCATTAGAGTATTAGATACATCAGTTTTTTTTTCTCCAACTGCATTGATATTTGCTCTCCTGCTGTGCTGAGCTAAACTATTTCATTTTCCTGAGCATTCACGGGATGTGTAATTGAGCTTTGGAAGGTAAGGGAGAATATATTAATGAATTTGGGGGATTTAACTAAAAAACAAATCGCGGCACAAATAAACCAAGCAATTACAGCTAAATTAAGTAATGAAATCAACCTTACAGAGGATTTTATTTTTTTTAAATAATGCTGTATTTTCCAAGAGCCACAAAGACAACAATTAAATGGATCAATGTTTTTGGCAAAATAATGTAAATACCAACTGAATATCTTCCAAATTCATTGGTTTCTAAACCTGCACAGGCATAAATAATATTTTAGCATAGCCTACAGGCTTGCTAACATTCCATCTAAATCTCAAAAGTTACAATGTTGCATCAGCTTTGTAAAAATTGATAATTTCTTGACAGAAACAATGACTATGGCAACAATGGCATAGGAACAATGACAATGACAATATGTGGTGGACACTTTGCTTTGGAAAAGTCGTTGATCCTTGAATTTTAGATATACATGCAGTGCTTTTAGATATCCAGTCATGGTCCAGGTAAAATTTAAACTGAGCATCAGAATGGGGAAGTAAGGTCATGTATGTGAATTTGAATGTGACGTGGTTGTCGGTGCCAGACAGGCTGTTCTGAGTATTTTAGAAACTGGTGATCTGCTGGGATTTTTCCTTGTGCCTTTTTCCTTTGAGCTGATAGGAAAGCAACAGTATGTAGAACAGCATATTTGAATGAAAAAAACATAACCTTGAATCGGAAGCTTACAACCGGGTATCACTCCTGTCAGGAAAACCAGGAAACTGGGGCTACAATTCAAATGGGCTCGCCAAATTTGTACAATAGCAGATTGGAAAAATGTTGCCTGATCTGATGAGTCTCGATTTGTGCTGTAATATTCAGATGACAGGATCGGGATTTTGGTGTAATCAACATGAAAGCACGGATCCCTCTTGCCTTGGTTGTGGGGCTGGTGGTGTAAGAGTGTGGGGAATGTTTTCTTGGCACAGTTCAGCCCTCCTAGAACTAAGTAAGCATCCTAGAAATGCCACAGTCCGTCTGCGTGTGGTTGCTGACGCCGGTCCCTTTATGACCACAGTATTTCCATCTTCTCGGGGCTGCATCCACAAGGACAATGCTCCATGTCACAAAGTTCATATCATCTTAAACTGGTTTCTCGAACATGACAAGGAGTTCATTCTACTCAAATGGTTTCTACGATCACTAAATCTCAATCCACCTTTAGATCGTGATGAAACAAGAGATTTGCATCACGATGTGCAGCCAGTAAATCTGCAGCAATCATGCTATTACTGTATGGACCAAAATCTCGGAGGAATGTCTCTAGCACCTTGCTTATGCTGTACCACAAAGAATTAAGGCAGTTTTGAAGGCAAAAAGGAGGTCCAACCCAGTATTTGGAGGATATCACTAATAACATGTCCAGTGATGGTTAGTGTAGTAACACTAACTGGATCTTAGTAGAAGTGCCATTATTATAAAATGACAGACATGTAAAATCAGATGTATTGTTGGACTACTTTAGTCTACCCTTTTTAAGTGGAAGAAAACCTCACAGGGTGAAGGACAAAGCCAAGGTACATATAATAACATACTGTGAGTGGATTTTACATTAGTTTGTACAATTGGCCTTGACATTTTAAATAAAAGTTTCAGCCCTACCCTTTCCTTTATACTATTAAAGTACTGAGTAATATGTGAAAAAAGAATACAAAAGTTCATTTTCTTTGTGTCCATTTTCACGCTTGTTACTGTGGCCAAGGAGCAACGTGACAGCAAATTTATGCAGGGGTCATGTGAGATGGCCTCATGAAGAGGCTGTCAAATAAAGACAGGAAAATGTTTTTCTCTCCTACTTAAGAGCTGGCAGCAAATATAAAGGGACACTGTCAGAACATGAATGTGGTGCAGGAGATGCCAGCGTATTCATCAATGCCAGGCTTTATGTGTGGGAGGGTTTTTGATGTGCAGGGCTCACGCTGCAGCGGTCTTCTGTGGACTGTGAAAGCCAGGAGCTTTGCCCAGCTGGGACTGAGTGATGGTAGATGCAAGCTGTCTTTCCTGCCTCCTACATTGGAATATTCTTCTAGGACTAGGGGAGGAATGACAGGAGCACGGAACGTAACAGTGTACCATCCCATGATAAGCGATTTTGGTGATTGGAAGAGACTTGTTCTGAGTTTGCGACAGCTTAATTGGGACCTATCTGAAGTACTTTTTGGGTGCTGGCTCATTAATAAAGCATATTTAGCCTCTTCCTATCCCCCCCTCTATTTGAAATGTAGATGTTTCAGATGTGGAGCTCTGTGTACCTTGGAGGAGCACTGCAAATGAGGGTCTGTGTGTCACCCAATGTTGTGGTTGTGATGAAATCAATTCTGGCTGCTGCAGAGCTTTGCAGCATAGAGGGCAGTGCTGCAGTGGCTATGAGAGCTATTTCAGCCACAGAAACAGATGTACTGCAGTAATATACGTGCTCGACACAATCACACACAAAGTAAAATAATCCTTCCAAGCCAACAAATCATATGAGACTATAGGACAGATCAAGCTCAGTCAGCACTAGAATTCACATAATGAGCCTAAATTCAGTGGCTGGTGATTCTCAAACAGAAAAGGCTTGCCTAAGCTTTTTTGTGTCCTACTTTGACAAGTGCGTAGAATAATTTCAAATGTCTTTTGTTGTTGCCATGGTGTCTGCTCTAACTTTTCTTCATCATATGTGAGGGGAACAGTAATCCTCTTATTCTGTTAGAGACCCCCCACCCCCTCCGTACTTAAATCTACAGCACACACAGGCCCTGTCCGAGCTCCTGCTGTGTGAGTATCTGTTTGTGTCTAAGTGTTACCTGTACTCTTTAAGGCATGCCCACTGAAGTCATTCTGGCAGCCCCGCTATAGAGAGTCATGGAAGCCTGCAGGCACAGACATAGTATGAAATGCTGTGGATCGATCCGGGCAAGCCGAGTGTGCCTCCTCTTCATGCCTGCGTGGAAATCTGAGCCACAGTGATAGAGCTGTTCCTGCAGACATCCTCTTCTCCCATTTCATTTATCCTTTGATAATGCTGCAGGCCTGTGGGTTGCTGCTTTTGGTAGGGTGATGGTTTGATCGGTGTTCACTCTGTGGCTCCAGCCTAGCTGTGCAGACCTGGCATGAAGCCTAGGCAGGAGGAGGTCTATAGGGAAGAAGGAAGTGTAGGGAAGATGGGGGGAGCAGAAATAGAGGGAAAGAGACAACTGGCATCACTAGAGCTTGGACTGATTTAATTATTCATATTATTTGCTAGGGGTAGTGTAGCATGTGTGTGCAAGTTAAGGGTTATAGAAAGAGTAAAGCTAGTGTTTGGGGAGAAAAAATGGTT
Organism: Hemichromis elongatus; assembly: GCA_015108515.1. Taxonomy (NCBI): domain Eukaryota; kingdom Metazoa; phylum Chordata; class Actinopteri; order Cichliformes; family Cichlidae; genus Hemichromis; species Hemichromis elongatus. The sequence continues at coordinate 48,965 of VUQR01001510.1, read as the reverse complement.
CACTAATAATGATGAGAGAGGCAGTAAGCAGTCGCAGACTTCATGGTAATTGGACATCTTACCTAGGCAGATTTAGCACCATAATCTCCCTACCCCAATTCAGTACAGTAGCTATAAACCTAACTATGAATGAAATCCAGCATGCAATCGGCACTTCTATGTTTTTTTTTTAGCTAAATCTAAGCAGGAAATGTATTTTATTAGCCTTGCCGGTCATTAATTATTCAGGTCAGCTAAAGGAACAGGACCTTAAACCACATACTGCACATATAATAATGGCCAGCAGTGTTATATTCTATGACCTTCAGTCAGTAATTTGTTATACAAACATATTACGAAAAACATCCATTATAGAGTTAGGACCATAACTTTTGGAAAATGACACATTTTTTCTTTACATTTTTCTCTGTTAACCACTGCTGTGACTGTGTCTGTGTGTTAGTTAAAGATGTGCTTGAGCTTTAATTCAAGAGACTTAACATAAGTATTGCACTAGCTGGGAAACATGTATAAAACATTTGAGCCATTTTCAGAGGCTCAGAATTAATTGGATAATTGAGTGACAGGAAGTTTTACGGCCCTTGTTATTCCATGACAAAATGGGTAGATAAAATGTCTGGAGTTGATTCCAATTTGCAGTGTCAGATTTCCACTGGAACTCTCAATATGAAGCCCAAAAGACGTATTGATGCAAGTGAAGAAAGTCACCATTAGGCTGATAGTCCAAAAATAAACCCATCAGAAAGATGGTAGAAACTTTAGGAGTGACGAAATCAATAATGGGGAATATTTTAAAAAGAAGGAATGCACTGGGCAGCTGAAAAACACTAAAAGGCCTCAAAGACCACAGAAGATAACTGAAATGCATGATGACTAAGAAAAATAGCTTCACAACAAAACCCACTTTATGAACATTTTAGAGAAGGTAGCCATATCATATTCTATAATCAGTCTACAATCAAAACACACCTTCATGAGTGGAAATACAGAGACTTTACAACAAGGTGCAAACCACTGGTTACACTCAAGAACAGGATGCCCATAATAGACCTTGTCAGAAAACAACCTGCTCAGTTCTGGGTGAAAGCACGGTGTAGGAGAGAAACAGCTCATGATCCAAAGCACACCACAGACATGGTGATAGCATGATGATGCTTGGCTGTCAGTGGAACTGGACCACTAATGTTTATTGGTGATGTGACTGCTGAAGGATAAATTCTGAAGTGTACAGAGCAACTCAAGAGTTTCTCAAGGCCCAGGATTTTCTTCAATGACCAAGTTAGTCATCGGATCTCAATTCAGCAGCAGCACCGAATTGAGATCCGATGCACTAAAAACAAAACTCATAGTTGCCTCTAAAAATGGGACAATGTATCTAGAACAGCATTAATTTCTACACAGCTGATTAAATATGTCTGTAACACCTGTTTAATTTAAAGCTTAAAGTCTGCAATTTAGTCACACCTCGACTGTTTTAGATGAATTCTGTGGACAGAATTGATGACTTGTTGCAGTTACATAGTTATAAAGTTATTTTTGTAAGAAAGAAATCCATAAACAAATTCCTTTTGACCACTTTGGCAAACAGCAACCATAACACTGACTTATTACACTGGGCAACACATTTTGTATATGGATAATTCAGTTATGCAGAATTTTTTATGAGGACAGTACCAGCATATCACTACATGACCAACATAATGAGTGCTAATGGAATTATCACATTTTTCTGTTGCTCTGCTGGCAGACTGGGGTGCATCACTATTTGTCATGTATGTGCAACCCTAACATTTCTTACCCTTGTGAGATTACTTACTGTGAGTGGGTGTAAAGTGTCTCGTTTAAATAGCCGAAAGTGGATTATCCACCACCGTCACGTCATCTTAACAGACACATTATTTTATATGAGAAATCTATCAGTTACAAAGTAAAACAAATATTTAGTCAAAAGATGCATTTACTTCACAAAAAAACTGACTGGTAAAAGAGCGAAGGAGCCAGAATATTTCATTTAAATTGAAGTGAAAATTGTCCTGTTAAACAAAATTTTGTTTTTCTGAAAGGTGCAGATGCAATTAAAGCTACTGCTTAAGCAGACATGTTTGAAAAGCATTCCAAAGATTCTTTAGCATCCTTGAGAGAAAAGACCCTCTTGAACAAATTCAGCATTAGTAATGGCACAAGCGTATCAAAGGACAATATCTAATTAGCAGCAATATAAGCTTAAAAATGCATAAACAGACAAGTAGAAGAGATTTAAGTGAAATGAGGCTAGTATTGCTAAGAGGTTTGCTCGTTGTTTTGTCATCTTTTTTTTCCCCATTTATTGTACTATAAGAGTGCACTCCTATTGGAGATAACGCCAGACCTTGTAACAACATGTTAGTCTATGAGCACATTTAAGGATCAGAGCCCTGACCTACATGTTTTTCATGTGCAGCGCGAGGTATATGTGATATATGTTTCTGTGGAATATAACCAGATCATAGAAGCAGCTTGCTGGCTATAAAATCAAAACAAGTTGAAATACTGTTAAACCATTTTATAATAATATTATTCTGGGGGTTTTCTCTAGCTATAGTCACTTTCTGATATTTTATTCATACAAAAAATATTGATTTGAGGCACTAAAATGGTGTTTTTGTTAAAAAATACCACACTAAATGTATTTTAGACTGTATTTCAACAAACACTTGATTATAAGATTCATTCAGTATCACTAAATGACTCATCCTTCATACACTGATATGAAAACACTGTCACCCTGTCATAAACACCTCCCCCCACCCCCTTCACTTCACACAGATGCCAGAACCATGAATGACAACGAGTAAAGGAAAGAGCAGAGGAGGGCTCTGAGGGAATGAGAGGGAGTGATGTGGGGTGGGGATGGATGCAGTGGATGATGGGATTGAATGGTAACTGATCCCTCGGTGTTGCCTGCATGGCACGGTAGAGGACGAAGTCCTTTTCCACTGGGACCCATTTAGCCCAAAGAATTTTTCACAGCGAGTGATGTAACGGGCGTTGTTAGAGGATTGTGTGTGTTAATTTTTCTGTGAATGTGCACTGACACACTGTGTGACATATGCCTGAGCTCTCCTTCTTAGACTAGGAGATCAGCATGTGCAGGCTCGGCATGAATTAATTTAAATTTGTAGCAGGATTCCTTCTCCTCTCCTCAGTCTCATCTTGCTTATCATATTATGAGCGTGCATGGTATTTTATCTCCATATCTAGTTTTACACACTATGAGAAGCAAGAAAGATTTCTTCAAACCTGTCACTTAATACAGGCCAACATAGATTGGATCATGAGACATGTGCGTGAAATTAGGCTTTATAACCTGCACAGATTACATTACAGAACCCTCTTTCTCTTAGAAGATGATTGGTGGCGTGATGACATTTAACCGAAACTAAAGATAAAAAACACACAAAAAAAACAAATTAGTAGTTGAAAGATAGTCTAGTCAGCCTCACATTCATAAATCAGATTTTTGTGCAGTCAAATTAGGTAAAGACTAACGCAGCAGCTGTGATTAGTTATTGATGTTAGATGGATAATGGCTCCATGAAACAAAATGTAATATGTAAATGGCTTCGTCATAACTCTAACATAATAGCCAGCAGTGTGCCAGTGTAGCCCTCCGATGTTTCTCATTTATGTTTTCTTTGTTTTTGATTTTTCATAATTTAATGCTTCAATTCCAACATGATCTGCTCTCGTTAGCTAACATTGTTTGATGTACATTAAGCAGCCTAAAAGAATACGGCCTACCAGCCTTATATAGAAGTGAAAAAGAAATTAAATGAATTGAGGTATACTGCTACACATTTTCAGTTGGATATTATTTGTATACAAAAATTATCTGTCCAGTGAGTTTGGTGCTCGCTGGACGGATCTTCTTTTTATTTCCTGGAAAAATCAGCCAAAATCGTAATGCACAAGTCAGACTGTGAAAGAAAAATCAACATCAGTGCATTTGTTCACATTCACCAGGTAGATAAATAGATATATTTACAGACAGGCAGCGCGCTATGTAGTGAGTGAGACGGTTGATTGTGATAATGGATGGGGATTTGAGTGGAAGCATTGAAGCTTTTTATTTTTTTCACTTACACTAGTGAAAATAATCATACATCAGTTGTCATCATCTTCATAAAAGCAAATTTCTTTCATGAGCAGTTTGAGGTGTATTTTTTTTAATTAGCTGCTGTAGAATTAATTCATAGTCTTTGGGACGTCGGTAAGAGTTGATATGATATCAAAAGAAGTTATTGTTATTTCTTCGGTGTGAGGGAAAGCTTCTTGTCTTACAATGCTTTCAAATATTATTTGTCCCAAGTAGTCTTTCTTTTTAAAAAAAAAACTGTAATAACCAATTTTTGATGAAATGTTAGATGTGTATAACTTTTTAAAGTCAAAGCTCTTTTCATGTAATTCTAAAAATCTAATCTGGCTCAAGACTGAATCATGATGCTGTTTTTCTGAAATAAAAAGCGTGCTTTTCATTTTTCTTCCTGAAGAAGCGCTATCTCAACCTCGATCTTCATTCACAACCTTCAAATCTTTGCCGAACGCAGAACAAAAAAAGGAGGAGAATTATAGTTTTCATGTGACTGCACCAGCAACCCTGTTTGACCTTGCTGACTGCATTCATTTAAGCTCCACGGCCCAAGTGTAATAATCCCAGCCCATATGTTAGGACCATATTCACTTCTAACACAAACATACACTTCACCCCATTACTATTAACCCCCCCAGATGTTCCTTTGCCAGCCCGGTTTAATATGCAGAAAGAATCGGAAAATAATTAAACTGTGTGACAAGTGATATAACCCCAATTACCTCACTGCAGCTCTGGTAGCAAGAGGGAAGAGGGCAGCAATTCGCTGTAAGCTTTGGGCACTGCAAATGTCAGGATCTGTGCAGAATCACAGCATGTTTTCCCTGATCAGGATTATGCACTGGGGCACACAAGGTGAAAAGCAGTACATTACCCCCACCCCACTTAAATTTGCTCCAGCACTAGTGTGCTTTGTCATTTTGGTTTGTTTGCCTTGTATTGTCCTGCTGAGATCATGGGAAGATGGTGCAGATTAGGTTAATACAGTGAAGTCAACTGACTAAACAAGTTTCTAATCCTTTAGACTGTGAAGTGTTTCAGGCAATAACGGTCACAGCTCGAAATGCCCTCAGATAATCTCCTCTCGCAACACAATGCTGTAATGTTAATGTGTGATTTCCTTTTTTTTTTTTTTTTTTTTTTTTTTTTCCCCACTTC
>VUQR01001510.1:17058-36257 GCA_015108515.1 Hemichromis elongatus | reverse complement strand
TGAGAAAAGGGGGGGGTGGGGGGGGGGGGGGGGGGGGGGTGGTAAGTGAGGTGTGTGGCATCAGCTAAATCCCCCAAGTACAAACATAACTTCATAACCGGCATAAGCAGAAAGCGCTCAACTGGCTGGGGCCGTTTTCTCTCATGCGTCCGTCATTAGGACCTGCAGGAGATCGCGTGCCGTTACTGTGGATAAGTGTTTAAGCTGCACTGTGGAATTGGACTTCTCACAATGCTATTTAACTGTGACTACGAGTGCATGGGAATGAACACAGGCCAAACCCTCTTTAGAGCCACACACGGATGAGTTGTACTACGCTGGTCTGCATTAGCCACTTAGATTGTTCACCGATTAAAGCTTCTTATGTCCCTGCCCACGTTTTTGATCCTACACTAAGTCTGCAGTTTTTAAATAATGTGAAATCTGCTTATTTTTTCATGAGCTCTGAGTTCTTTCTTTGTCAGCCTTTTTTTATGGTAACAAAAAGTTTCACGTAAGGAACGTAACTACAAGGAAAATGGTCTTCTCTCATCCTCAACACTATTGCTTTTTATGAGAAAATGTAATGGCTTGACACTCATAAAGTGCCTAAATGTTCACCCTAGCTAGGTGAAAATAGGGAACACACTGTGGCGTTCTCCCTATTCTTTTTCCAGCAGGCCCGAAGGGACAGCATCTCACAGGTTATTATCATCCTGTGAAAGGTTACAAATCAATACTTGTCAGGACAGAAAATTCCTCTTTTTTCAAACACAGCTCTGCTATAAATGAGCCACTCTAATCTCTTCCTCCTCCCCTCCTCCTTCAAAGCTTTGGACATAATAATCTGACAGAGTCGGGGTAATAGTATTTTTTTTTGGGATACAGTATGTGGATTTCTGGATTTGTGATATAACTACAGTCCTGGTACAACACAACTAGGACACTGACATAGCAGATTTGTCTAGCTATCAAGTTCAGTGATTATCTGACAGTATTTGAGAGTGTTTGTGCCAAAGATCACACGTAGAACTGGATAAATATAAAACAGTGATTATTTGCCAAAGGTCTCAGCTGCCTTTTCAATTTGAAAGGATGGTAAGAATCCTAAAAAAAAAAAGGATTCTCGCTACTTTCCATTTAGATCCTGTTTGTGAGTCATTAGAAATTGTGTACAAAATCCCTTGAGAATTTTTTGTTTGCTGAGATATTACAGATGCAATTACATCAATTTATCATTTCCATTATTGGAAGGCAATAATTTCTTTACTGCAAAATGATTAAGCCCAAAGTTTATTTTGTAGCTGGTCTTGAGGTTTTGATCACATGATCTTCATCAGAAGATGAAAAGTCTAGTTCATGTTTACTTAAAAGCACCGTTTTAGAGGGCAAACCTCCATATGCTGATTGTCATCTAATATGATCAGGCTTCTTCAGCGACTGCTGTTTGAGGTGCTAAGAAATAACCTTTAAACCTCAGCCTTAAACCCCTAGTTTGAATTAGACAACCTAAACTTCCTGAGCAGTTTTTATCCCGATGGTTCACCTTTTGGCACAATATCGATTAGACTTCAGGAATAGTTTCTGACCATCCTTGGTGAAGTTCCCGCTAAAGTCCAGACCTAAACGTCCTTGAACATGTGTTCAGAGACCCAAAGATAACAGTTTAAAATTCAGTCTGACTGAGCTTGAGAAGATCCTCCAGGAACAGTTGGACAAAGTGCCCAAATCCAGGTGTGAAAGCTTGTTGAGACGTAGCCAGGGCGACTTTAAGAAGTAATTGCTGCCAAATACGTTTCAGTAAAGTTATTCATAGATAACATTTGTGAATGAAAGATTTCAAATTCAGTTTCAACATAAAGCAGTTTGCCACGCTGTTATCGAAGTCCTTTGACTTCCACTGAGCCCAAACACACAACAATGAGGCGCACTATTAAAACCAGCCGCATGATATTACGTGAACTTCCTCTTTTCCCAGCAGAAAACCTCTGACATGTTTCAGCATAGATAAAGGACCTGTTCCTGGAGACTGGCTCAGGGACAATGGCAGCGAATCCTTTGAGTCCTGTGGGGTTTTTGGTGGGGCCACTTCAGTGCCTTAAGCTCTTTGCAGTGTAGTGTTTGAGACCGCTGCCATCGGGGAGTGTGGTTGTCATGGGCGTAGTTGTTGTTTAGAATGCAATAACATTTGGGGGGGAATTTATCTGAGAAGCATCTTTATAAATACCAAGAGCCTTGGTTCAATGTTCAGTTATCAGGGATATTCATTTAATCCGTCAGTGACTTTAATGTTGACTTGTGTGCATGAAGAATCCTACTTCTTTATAGTCTTTTCACAGTAAGCTGTGTCTCACTCTACTTGATACAGTATCTTACTTTTTGCAGTACCAGATCATAATTAAGAGTTTTTATTCATTAGCCTGACATCATATTCTGCTTAAATTAGACAAGGTCAAAAATGAATGATTAGAACTATCAGTCAACTCATCAAAGACGTCGTTATAATTAATTTGTATTCTGAAACTGATATAAGATTATCCTCAGAATGACAGTTTCAGAACCTCCCCTCTTCAGTTTCTGCCTGCCAGCTTTCCTTCATCTCCTCTGTCCTTCACCTTTTCCTCTTTTTCTCTCAACCTTGGCGGTTGCCATAGCCACGTTATCAATTGTTGCGGAGCTTCCAGCATATGGAATGTGATCACATTTGAAAATTATTCAATATCTCACCAAGATGAAATCTCGCTGAAGTCCTTTTTTCTTAACACAGTAGAAGGATTTCTGTCTTTTACAGCAGGTATATTTTAATTCGTGCTTTCCTTCCACTGCTGCTCTCTGATTTCCACCGGTTCTTCTATCACACTCAGTTTTCTCCTTTCCCTCTCACTCGCACTCTCTCGCTGGTAGAAATGTACCTTCCTCACTGAATTTTTTAGGACATGCTTGATTTTCTGATTTCTTTTAATAATCTTGAACACTTTCCTGAATAATTTCCTCTCCTGTGGATGCCGGATGATTATAGTGCTGCTGCTAGGCTGTGAGCCCAGGCCAAACTGACAGGTGTAGGGGTGTTAGGAAAGCCTTGGCGGAGTTAATTTGGATTAACTGACTTGGCACAGAATAGGAGGTTTTTTCACGGTGGGCTTTATCTCCACCACAGCTCTTCTCGTGGGATTCGGCCTTCCCTCATGTATGAGAATACGTGAGACCTAATGACTGGGGTCCTGTCTGTGCTCTATTTTGTTCTTTTGCCTTAGACTAACTCAAGTTGAAGTGTTTATTCAGCCGTTGTCAGTAACACCATATATTGATCGTCACATCCATGACTCACACTTAATAGGCTTGACCAGTATCAGCAAAAAGTAGATTTTAATCTACTTTGCATGTTCTCGGATATTTGAGTATAGAGAGCTAGTTTGTAAAAAATAGAACCCCAAACACTGAGAAAAATCTGAGAAAAATTCATTTTTGTTTCTGCTTTTGTGGAACCAGCTAAAGCCTCGGCAGCACTTTGGCCCCGAACCTTCATCCATCCAAAGCTAATGAGGCAGAGAGTGAGGCTTGTATCAACCACTGACTCACCTTGTCTGAATGCTTTCCCATGACATGCCCACACTTCCTTTCACCTGCATTCCTTTTGGCCTAGTACCTATTTGAATTTGATGATGCGTGGGACTGTTGGGTGCTATTATAAGAGATGTCTCCCTAAATTCATCATCAATTTAACTTGTAGACTGGTGCTGGAACATGTAAGACAATAACATGAAATCTAAAATGCATAACTATCAGTTTATTTATGAGTTTGTACCTTCAGGGTCAAATTAATATATAATCCAATTAATATATTAACATATCACAGTCATACTCTCACCATACCAAGCTATCATGAGGATGTGTTGGCAACCACATCAGCTTTGTTGAAATTTACGTATTGCCACTTGATCAGTCTGATCTTCCTTATTATTTTTGCTCAGTTTTGGTCTCCTCCAGCTCTTAGCAAATTTTAATCCATCCACCTCATAATTTGTACCTCTAAAAAACTGTGGCATTTTGTTATAAGTGTCATAGAAAAAACACAATGTGCAAAAGTGTGGTGAAAAGCAAAACTTTGTCATCAATTAATTTTACACTGTTGATATTATATCATTTTTTTAGGTAGCTGAATTATTTTTCTCTGAGGGGATTTTTTAAAATATTTTTTTTAATTATTTTTATTTTTTACAAACAAAGAGTTGTGCCACAATGACAGTTTTTCAACAAATATATCAACTGATGATTTGATGATTTGGCAGTCATTTTTACACCAGAGCTGCCTGTCACATTAGCTGCTTAATTCAAATGGTCACAAAGTTTACAAGCAATTAAACCCAGTGATTCAGAGAGCTCTCAGCCAGTCGAACGCTAAGTTATTGTTGGATCTTTTTTTACTCTGATCTTTCCAAGGGCTTCCGCATAGGCTCATAAACAGCAGGAACATGCAGTCCTGCCTTATGCACTCAAGACATCTGGCAGCACAACAGGTTCAGACCCATATTCAGGGGATAGCTTTCACGTAAAGCTAAATTGCCATAACACAAGCAATCCTATGCTGCTTTTAGTAGTTTTCACCATGCCAACCATGCTTGCTATGGTGTTACATCAGGTCAGCATGGGCTCAAAAATCATTCATCAGCATTAGTGTTGGAAACTACTCACAATCTTTGCCATCTGGAGGATTTCAGCCAGACAAAAGAGGTCATCAGTCTCAAATAAATGATGGAACATTTGTAGTGTAGTAAGGCAGGTCAGGTATATAATACGTGTTATGGATAGTTGGCCAGCTTGATATAGTGGAAAGGTAGAAAAAAGGTTAAATATCCAAAGATACACAAAAAAGGTAGGTAAATTGGGGTAAAGTTAGGCCCTGAAATGCAGTGGTTTACTGTGACATTTTTAAAAATACACTGATAATGTTGGCAAGAGGGAACGGGCTACTGCCTATATCTTATATACATATTGATGCAGGGAGTCACTCTCTTCTACAAGGAAATGATTTGAAATATTGTAGAGTAACGGTTATACTGTATTTGATGTTAAAATGTAATTTTTGCTAATGGTTCTGGGTTAATTAAAACATTGAAATAATGTTTCGAAATGGGATTTAAATTCTGTGTAAATGAATGGCTTTAATATTGTAGATGAAGCCTTAACGCCTTCCGTTAGAAAGCAGAGGGGTTGATTAAAATGTCAAGTCGTTTTCATACGTTCACAGCAGTGTGGAAGGAAAGATATGAGACATGAAATACTTTCAGGACGCCTGTTTTGACCCCTTCAGACAAGACATTTTAAAAGTTGTTTCAGCGATTGGTTTTCTTGGGAGATTTGCTGTTGAAGTTGGAGAAGACAATGCATATTTCTCCAAGAAAAACACATTTTTTCTGGAGGTAATGTAGTATGGGACATTATGCGCTGTCTTCGAACACAATGTTATGTGGGGGTTTTTTTTTCCATTTAACATATTGGATGTAAGATGAAGCATGTTTACATTTGCATGATATCTCAGTGATTTAAAAAGCAATTTTGATATGGTTTGTGGTTTCAAAAATATGCTTTTTCTCGCTTTATTTCTCTCTGAATGATGATAATTAAAAAAAGGACAGTCATAAACATGACATCAACCACCAGTGATGCATTCACCCAATGAGCTACGAAGGGATTGCTGGTACTTAGGTTTGTGGGAATCACGTGGCATTTAGTCCATTAAAATTCAGTTCTCTGCAAAAGTCTTGGGCCAACCCTCATTTCTTTGTATTTTGCTAGGAAAGCACGTGCAAACATAGATGGAAATCGAGCATATAAGGCAAATACTGACTTTGTGCAATTCTAATGAGCTTGAAAGTCAATATTTGTTCTTCAACACAGCCTGAACTATCTTTGGTAAGCTTTCTTGTCATTTCTATAAGTAGTCTTTGGGAATAATTCTCCAGGCTTCTTGAAGACATTCAAAGCTCTTCTTTGGGTTGTTCTGTTCTCTGTCAAGATGATCCCACACTGCTTTACCTCCTCAGTATATACTTTTGATGATTTGAACCAGAAATGTAAAAGTTGGATTCATCACTCCATATGAGCTCTTGCCGCTAGATTTCAGTCCTTTTCTCCCTGTTTCCCTTCTTTGAGAATGGTTTCTTGATGGGCATCCTTCCACAGAGACCATTTCTGATGAGGTTTCAGTGAATGGTAGATGGGTCAACTAAAGGGCCAGATTCATCTCTCAGGTCTTGTGTTAGGCATTTTTTTTCTAGTTCTTAAGAACATGAATGTCAGTTCCTGTTGGTCTGCTGTAGATACTTTTTTAACTCTTCCATTTTTGTCTTCCATTCGTCCAATTTCCTACATTTTTTAAGGACACACTGCAGATCATGCTGAAATATGCCACATTTTACATTAATCACACTTTTTTAAATCACCTTATTGGTACAAGATGTTGCGTGCAAGGAAAATAGTATTTTATCCCTGTCAGACTCTGTTATCTTTGGCATTTTTATAGATTTAACTGCAGAAATGGGAACAAATGATGTGTTTTTGCAACGGGCTGCTAGTAACAAACTGCCTAAGGATAAAATTTAAAGTTGGTTCTTTGCTAAGTTGTCTGTTATCTGTTTTGATACAATACTGATTTATCATGCTTTAAATGATTAATAGGTTATTCAAGTAGCTTAACAAAGAGAAAAAGACATTGCTCTGAAAATGACCAAGTACAAGGACTGGACTGGAAATAAGTGAAAGAGCAAACCATGTCCAGAGAAAAACTTAGAAAAAACAACAACAACAAAAATAAACCCAGTTACTGTAGCCATGAAAACATCACTGTGGAACTGTTTTTACTTTGCACTTTAAAAATAATTCCCTTTAAAAAGTGGGGCTATCGTAGGCCGTCATCCAGATCTCGTCTAATCACGTCACAAAAATAGTTTCTGTAAAATTAAATACATTGCTGTCACCGTGTGCCTGTTATTGGAGAAAAATAAAAGCAACATTGAATGATTGTTGTAAAATAACACATAAAATGTGTGACATTTAATCAGTGAAGGCTATCAATAGACCCTTCACTGCTTTAGCGGGTCAAGGGTTTTTCTTTCATCTTGATCCCCTGATTATCTAATCCCTTATTTATAATGCTGGATTTTCACTTCTGTTGTTGCAAACCTTGCTGTAAAGAATAAATCTTATTGGTAATAAATCCTGTGAAAAGACTTAAACCAACAATGAACTGATCCTATTAATACTCCATGCAGCCAAAGCCTGATGCATCTTATTCCTCTATGCCATAGAAGTCTGTTATAACCCCCCCAAAAGAACATCCCAGTGGACCTCACAGTTCTGCTGGATGCCCTTTATAATGGTGATTGTGGACTCCATAGTTTATTTTGCCACTTACACATGGCCCTGCTGCTATAGTACATATATGTGCAGAAAATGCATGTCAGACTACAGTGACCAGGTGCCAATAATTGAACTTTTTTTTCATTAAATACAGAAAACCCTCACATTTTATACAGAATGCATTTCAAATCTACCTACACAGCTTTGCTACCATAGTAGTTCTGGTTAAAGCCTTGCATTTACCCACGCTTTGTGCTTTCTGCATGCTTTCTTATTTGTTTTTTTGTCTTTTGTAAAGTACATGTTGTAGATATTTGTGTATGTGTGCGTCTTTAGATTAGTGAGAGAATTGCTGAGCAAGTGCATGACTGAGCGAGCTAGTGAATGAGCAATTGAGCGAGCAAGCAAGGGACTTAGTTGAGTGTGGGCAAGCGACGGAGCGCAGGAGGCTGTGTTTGAATGAGTGCATAAGTGAGTGATTCATTATTACTGATATAGTGTGCTTGTACTCTCATTGTTGCTGTAAATGTTGTTGCAGTGTGTTTTAATGCTGTCTGGCAGCTAAAGGTCTGCAATCCAGCATAATGGAGCAGTTGTTGCAGTAACTGGTGTAAGAGTCTAAGCTACTGCTTAGCCCCTCACCACACTACAGCGCTCTCTGTTCTCATTCCTCCTCTCGCTTCAGAGCCGCTTGGCTTTTCTCTGGCCTCTGCTACATTTGCCATGGATGACAGGATAGTAGGAGTGGCAGCCAGGTCAGGCCCTCGTTCCGTTACCTGACTTCTGCAGTCCTAATGGGGAGAGTTTATGCAGCATTTTTGACACGGGGACAGGGAATTTGCTTCATCTCTCTTCTGTTCCATAGGCAAAGTCTGGCGTCACTGTATTTCAGTAGTATCAGATAAACACTGCCTTAGTCCAGTCTTTTTTTATTCTTTTTTTATTTTTTATTAATATCTTAGTTTTGTTAAACTCTATTTAGAAAACCCTGTATTACAGCGTATATGGCAATATATGGTCCTTCTGCTACAGACCATTGTCACCTCCTATTAGGTGACAATAGGAAGATAGCATAAAAAATGTATTATTTAGCCTCTATGTCTTACCCTATAAAGACAATAAAGACACTAAAGATGTTTTCTGGGCCTACCTTTGGTTGTTTTCCTGCTCTTTCTACGAGGCAATGCTGAACAAGGAATACAAAAATAGAATAAAAATAAATATAGATTTAAAAAACATATTAGTATTACCCAGAGTGATGAATCCCTTTGAAACACCCTTTAAACCTGATCTTTTAATGCAAGGGTGAGTTCCTCACTATTGAAACTGCTTCCAAACCAGCAACTTTCCGTGGAAGAGTAGCACTGGAAACAGGAATATTCAAAACTATAAAAAACGAGCTACAGTCGTATTCTTTCGTTTTCACAAAGACCTCCAGAATCGACTGCCATTGGAAGTGTTTTTCCTGGCAAAAAGAACAGCATATTTTCTCTTAAAACTACAACTTGACCGGCTTTGACATGATAATGAATGTTTTCAGAGTCGGAGATCTTACGTCTTCTTTTCATCCTCTCAGGTCTTTGCTGGATCACAGATCACAGCATGTTGAATATGATCAGGGAGAAGGCCTCTGAGTGGCTGGAAGGATTCATACAGCTTTCCTTCAGAGCAGCATGCTTCCTACATCTCCAGAGGTCTCCGTGGTGCAACACAGAGGGGCCAGCCGGCTTGGAAATATGAACTGCGGCCTCCATGCGCTCTTTGAAGCTCAGTCAGCGTACATGCAGACCTCATTTGTTTGGGCCCGCTCTATAAAATCTGCTGCCAGAACAGTCCTGTGTGTTTCCACCTTGTTTTTTATGGTTTGTGTCCTCAGATAGCATGAGGCACAGAGGAGAGAGCAAAGAAAAACACAGCCTTTCCTTGTGCTGTATTGAATTTGGCATGCAAAAGTATGGAATTCGAAAGCCAGAGATACTGGAGGAGTGCAGGCTGAGGTGGGGTGGGAGGTATATGCTACAAGCATAAAAAATGATGTGAACAGATGAGAGATGCTTCACATTCCAAGTGAGCCAAATAGGTTGTACTGCGCCTAGAAATCCTCCATTAAAAAAAATTGTCTCCATGCTGCTGGAGCGATGTTTGATGCAAATTTAGCAAGATAAGCTGACTAATTAGTGTTAAACACCTCAGCTCTGACAATAGCACCTCTCCGTTTCTTCCAGCCATGATCCAGCAGCAGCAGCAGAAGAAGAAATCAAGGCTGCCGCTCTGCCAGTAGGTTGCCAGTATGTTTTCACACCCATAGAGGGCAGCTGTGCTCTCTCACAACATTGACTCTCTTACTAATAGAGCAAGAGAAAGAGACACTGAAACATGTCGTTTGTATAGCACAAGTTATCAGAAGAGGTAGTGTGTTTTCCTCTGTGACCGCCCTGCTGTTAATGCCCAGAGAAATTCTGTGTTGTTTATGGTTTCAGCTTATTGGAGTGAAGCACCATTCAAGTCCCTAATGACATCATGCACCTACCACAGGATGCGTGCTCCGGATCTCACTTTGTTAAAAAGTTTCTCTTTTAAAAGCTTTTTTCATTGTTAATCCATCAATAATGCAAAAAGTGATTATCAGTGGCTTAAACGACAGGGGCTAAGGAGTCACAGTGCAGTGAATGGCCAATGCAGAGGCGTTCAGTACATCCTGAGCATGGCTACAGCTTGTTCTCTGACAGTGCAGTCGGTGCAGGAGAAAATTCTTGTGCTGAACGTGTTTTCATTAAGTCGCAGAGAGGAGAAGGCTGGCTCTGACCCAGCTCTCTGTAGTCTGGGTCCTGGCAGACACTGGACGGTAATAAACTAAACAATATCACATTAACTCTCAAGGTCCGGCATTAATGGGGACCTACTTTGGCCAGACCACAATATTGAACACAAGCACACACGCACGAACACACACACGCATCTGTAAGTATGCCCTGTCTCTTCACTGACTACTTGATTCCGTGGCTGACGATTATAACTGTTATCTGTTGTGTCTGAAAAATTATTGAGCTTGTCAGCACCCATTAATTCACCATCGTAAATTAAGTGCCTCGCATCATGTTTTATGTTTTATCCCCTTCTTGCTGGAGTCAACAGAGCAGCTTTTCCAGCAGCTACGTCTGGTTTACTGTAAAATACTTTGCACTTGACAAAACATTTGTTCTGCTTCCCTGTTGTTTAAAAGATTGTAGGCAATGAGATGAATTAGCCACAGCGGTGCACACGCACCTACTAAGAGATACAAGGATGTGATCTAAGCTGAGCTGTGGGTATATGTGCAAATGAGCAGTATGTGAGCTGGAGAGAGCAGGAGAGTTTCAGTTGCCTTAACCACAGCTCTCTTATTTTGCCATGTGTTAAAGCAGAAAAGTCAAACACCTGAGGTGCTGGCAAAATTGATCAGCAAGCAATTATGTAATGCGTTTGTCATATGGTGCTGCAACATGATTGGTACTCAAGGTAAAATAAATAATTTTACTCTAATCAGGCAGTGAATAGCAGCAGAACCATGTGGCTACCAGCAGGGTGAAAGAAAAAAAAATAGAGGAAAAAAAAGAAAGCGTGATTTTCGTCTATTGTGTGTTGAATTCAGGCACCACATTGTGCATCCACATGTGAGGAGAGCTGTTAATCAAAGCATGAATGCTCACTTCCTGTAAATGCTGAATGTAACAGGTGGGGAGGGGACAACAATGGCAAACAGCAAGACAAATTACTCCAAATTGTACCCAGTCTAATCGGAAGCAGTCAACTTCCTGGCAAGTTGTTAATCACATAAGATTCCAGATAATGAAAAGCACTTTCACTCGCTATGGCTGCGCCAGTTAAAAGTCGGATGTCAGAGTCACTCACAGTTGAGGTTGTGGAAATCTAATGACTTGCTGAAGGACACATTAGCAGACTGGACGCTTATATTACATTTCCCAGTGACTGGTTGACATAAAAGCCTTGTGAGGAAGAAGCAGCAGAAATGCAGAAAATCCAAAAATGTGTTTAAAATCAGTTAGAAAGAGTTTGCCTATTAGAGACAAACACATTTTTGTTTGCCTTGGTGAGACTCCAATACAAACATGATTCATCTGATGCAATTTGCAACTGCAAAATTGTGGCCCAACATTTAGCCAATGAGGCATCTTAGCACTTACTGGGAATATATGGACCTGTTTATCCATCTATGCTTGTGTATCATTTGCTGGCTCACAGCTCACCTTGGGAGAGATGTGCGGGGAGGTGTGGTCTACTTTTGCCAGGCTGTTTGCTTGTCACAGGGCATATATGGAAATATAGCATGTGTTTGAGATTGTCTTGATGTCTTTACACTGACCATATTAGACCAAAGAACATGGCTCATCACTTGTGTGTCCAGATAGATTGCATTGCTTTTATTTTGAAGTTAGTTATAACTGATGAGCAGAATAACTCAGCATAGATGCGCGAAATCCTGGTGTAACACAGCCTGTATGAAAAATACTGTAATTTTGAAAGTGTGGTAACATAACTGCCACAGCTGAAGTCATGTACTTCACCCCTAAAGCGACACAGGAAGCTATTCATGGTGACATGTTGGCTTGAGACCATAGAAAGTCAATGATATTTGGGTGAAAGAAAATGATGGCGTTTTGAAGTGGGAGGGTTCTGAGTTAAACTTTTTCTCAACAATGTGATAAACACTTGAAATGACTCCCAGTGAGGAGGCACAGGATGCTGGTAAATACATTAGAGGAATGCCTTCTAAACCGAAGCATGGAATGTCCAATTGTAACCAACAAAGTGCCTCAAAGTGTTGCGCGACAGGGGAGCCGCTGTTTAAACTCAGCTTTAGACTGCATACTGCACTGTGTATTGACAGTGGTCAGAAAGCTGTAAATTTTTTGTACATTTCTCATGCTACTTGGTTGCCATCCTGGCAAGGTAGTGTAAAGAAAGGAACCATGTACCAATTTTCCTTAAATAGAAGTTAGCTTTTTAAGCTAGCATGCAGCATGGTGACGTGGTGGTTAGCTTGGTTGCCTTGCAGCACGAAGGTCCCGGGTTTAAGTTGTGCATAGAGTTTGGATTTTCAGCGTGGGTTCTCTCTCACAGTCCAAAGACATGCAGTTAGTGAAGTTAGGTTAATTGGTGATTCTAAATTGACTGTAGGTGTAAATGTGAGTGTGAATGTGAATGGTAGTCTGTCCTTATTGGGTCTGAGACAATCTGATCACCTGTCCAGGGTGTACCCTGCCTCTTGCGCTATGACAGCTGGGATAGATTCCGGCGTGTCCGCGTGACCCTGAAATAGATAAGATGGAGAAGTTAGCCAAAGCTAACAGCAGTAGATTTTTAATTAGGCATGTGAACTACAGGAGTCGTGTTATTGTAAGGTATGGTGAAGATATTTTCATCGTGGAAGAATTTAGGATTAGATGTGTAGCCAAGAAGGAAATATTTGCAAGCATGACAGCCGCTCTCACAATCTTGTAATTTTCATTTTCAGCAATAGTAATGCACATAGTGTACTCCCTGAAAGTGCACTATGTATCCAAATTATACAGCAGCCAAAAACATGGTGTTGCTAGTCTGTCTTTCTGTTTTCTCCACTGGGCCATTTTCCCTCTGACATTTTGTTCTCAGGATTAAGATAAGCAGTTATCGTTGGACACAGAAGGATTAAATCAAATTGTATGATGGACCACAGCTAAAAACCTATGATAGCGTCCTCTGTGTTGCACTTTCCATCTCTCTCTTCTCCCATAAGTCAGTAGTGCAGATTTGTGGCTGTGGGTTTAACTTTACACTTTTAGAGCTGATGTGGCTTAGCCTTAAATACATTATCTGTGCAGTCAGCTGGCTCTCCTGATGTCAGGGATATAGTAGTTTTGAATATTTAACAGTACAACAGATTTTGTTAAACGTGAGCTTTATTTGGGCGGATAGCAAGTGTGCAGTCTTGGTGGATTTGGATGGATAAACAACCACAACTCTTGTTTCCAGAGAGAAGGAGAGCATTGATGCTGTTTGACAGCAGCACAGACAGTCAGCCTGCCACAAAACTCCCTCGTGAGGGACTACTACAAGATGCCAAAGTCCACTGCTGCTCCCTAAATCCCCATCAACACTTCCTTCATCCTCTCTGTATCTTTATTTCATACCGTCCTTCTCTCCTCTCCCCCTCACTGTTGGTAGTTTCTATCTTTGTCTTCCACGATTCATGTTTCCATCTCTCAGATTCACTCTTGTGGTAGCCTGCAAAAACCATTTAAAACTGGTCAGAGTTTATGTGGGTGATATAACACCAACAAGATATATTTCTCTGCTTGCAAACAGCATGGGTAGCTCTGTGCTGCTGGGGAGAAGTGATGTTAGACTGGACGAAATAACCGGGTCTTGGTCTGTTTGCATGTGTGCGCTGGTGTGTTCCGGCCATTCTGAGGCTCATTATTTGAGAAACGTCCTACGATTTCATCAGGAGTTTGACAACCCTTGCGTGGCATCTTCTGTCATATGTTGCAGCCCAGTTTGGGCTGCTTTGCTGCAAAGGAAGTCGGTCCTGAAAGGATAAAATTTCACAGCTAACTTTGAGCTGCTGGGCCCGATTTCTGTCACTCTGCCATCTTATCTTTCTGCTGCCTCGCTCTTTTCTCTTTGTGTTTATATCCTGACAGCCTTCGCCTCGTCCTCTGATACAAAGACTAGTTAAAAAAAAAAAAAAGTTTACCTAACTGCTGCACCACCAAGCTAACATGCGTTGGCCAAATGTGGTTTGTTTACATTTTTGTACTAGTTTGGACTCTTTATGCAGCTTCATCTTTGAATGATGCTGCTCTGAATACCAATCTCTGTAGCGTTGCAGTGCTTGCTGCTGTTTCTGCACAGGTATTTACAGCTGCTGGATGGGTTCCAGAGTCAGCTATATGGCTGAAGGCTTGATGTCAGAAAGTTCTGCACTTGCACTTTCCTTTGGGGGAAGTCAGTATAGTGTAACTTTGTTGGATGTTATAGAAAAGGCGCAGTGTAGAGAGGAGGATATAAATGGAACAAAAATGGACTGAATTTGCAAAGTGTTTGGGACATGATATCAGCTTGCACTTTTTTTATTGGGTTTTTTTTGGTGCAATGTGTCGGCTTTTGTAAGCAGAGTATAGATTTTTTAACCAGGGTCAAGAGGGAATAATGATTTTTGTTCTGGGTTATAATCTTTTGTTGATATTACATATGTCTGGCTGCAGCCTTTAGGACAAATTCCAATTAGTAGGGATGTCCTCGCATTTAAATATCAAATCATAAATACATGCAAGCAGTCGGCAAAGGAAAAAGTGTGTGCGTGTAAAAACTTTGGGATAATACAGTGGATAATGTTTAACATTTGTGAGTGCTGCAGATAGGGGGGTCAGTGCGGTGACGAGATTCAGTGGCGAATTAAGTCTGTGTGAATGGATTTTTTACTCTTTCATAGCACACTGTGCTCCAGTTTTCATAACAGTGTTGAATCACCATTTCCATTTCTCTAATTCTTTCCATCTTTTGTTGCAGGCAGCAGACTTGGCAACTATTGTTTGACACGTTACTTGTGCCAGAGAAAGCTGTGTGTGTGTGTGTGTGTTGGTGTAAGGAAGGGTTGAGAGTGGCCAATCCATAAGCCATAACAAGGGAATGTTGGTTTTAAAATCATATCGAGTGCACAGTTGTCTCTGGCAGTATCCGTTTTACAAACTGTTTGGATGCAAGGTTCGACACTGATGGGGCCAGGGTGTAAAAAAAAGAAGAAGCATTATTTTCACATTGACAGTGGGATTTGCGAGACCTCAAAATCAGGCGATTATGTAAGAAGTTAATTTTAAGAACAGAAAATTGAAATGAGTATTTTAAGGATTTTCTGCAACAGAAGCAAATTGCTTTTTATTAATCCATGTGGCGAAGATAAAAGAACATTTTATGTGTGAAGATGGAGCGGGAGACAAGAGGTCATAAAGTCAAAAGTACCTGTATTGAATTTGTTCCGTAATTTAAGAATCTGTAATCTACAGAGAGTCATTTTTCCACAGTGATGGGTTCACGACTGAAACTTTTTCACTTCAAAACCATTGAATTCAGCCTTTGAGGCAGTTTTACGAGTTTCTCATTGTGCCTCTGCTGACAAATTTTGGAGAAAAATCTATTCTACCTGGGCTTTGGAAACTGCATATGAATAACAGTCAGAGAGTCGGGATGGGTTAAAATAGAAGTGGGTCTGATGGATTTCTACCCTTCCCCCCACCTGCAAAGCTCCTTTACATTCTAGTTGTTTCCTCCAGTTGAAATCTGCAGCCCCCCATCTATATGTCTTCATCCAATTAGCACTGAAGTCATGTGACCTATGGTAAACCATGCAAGCTTTACCATAGGTCAACTGATTCAGTAACAGAAGACATCCGTTGAAGGCTACTGTTATGAGCATTATAGTCCAGCACCCATTACATGAGTGATGCAATGAGGCTTCTTCTTCTTCTTTTTTAATTTATAGAAACAGTGAAGAGTTTAAATCGTACACTTGAATGAGATTATCATTCATCCATCTGTTTACAACCTGTGGAAAAAATGATAAATGATACCTTATCATACAAAATGAGCAATGCTTACGACTTTGGCATGGATTTATTCATCAGGCTTCCTAACACTGTGCATGTGGGAGCATGAGCAGTCTGGACAGAATCACTACTGTTAACTCCCCACCCCTCCCGGTGTGTATGTGTGTGTGTGTGTGTGTGTGCGTGTGCGTGTGAGGGGTATTGTCATTGATAAAGAAGCCAGACCTCTCTTCTAATGACTTCCACATTAGATTACGTCATCTGTCAGCCTTGGCTAACCTTCCCTAAGCATGAGGCGAAGCCCTGCAGTGGCCAAGAGCGGCAGACAGTGGGGATAAGCTGTGGAAGTTTTTCTGAAAGGCTAGAAAAGTGGATGAGCTGCAGCTTTGAAGCCTGCATCATCTTGAGAAATCTCCCTGTGTACCACATTCATGGTATGTTTAGGAGGGTGTTGGCTTGTTCGTGAATTATATTTTCAGTTCAGTTGACCACTCTTTATCTGATGCAGCCGGATTTCAAGGAAATTCTTGTTTGTTTTAGTCACTGTGTGTTTTTAGCCGTGTATGATCTCCACCTGTGCTGTCACTTAGGTCAATACACGCTCACTGGTCACTTTATTAGGTACACCTTTCTAGTATCAGGTTGGTCCCAGTTTTGGCTTTAAAGGTGCCTTAAGCCTTCATTAAATAGATGCAGCAAACTGCTGGAGACATTGCTCAGAGACTTTGATCCATAACAACGATAGCATCGCACAGTTGCTGCAGTTTTGTCAGCTGCACATCTATTACCTTCTCTTCCACAAATCCCAAAGGTGTTCTATTAGACTGAGATCAAGTGACCGTGAAGCCTATTTGAGTACAGATAACTCATCATCATGTTCGATATAGCAGTTTGAGATGATTTTGCGCTTTGTTGCATGATGTATTATCCTGCTGGAAGCAGATATCAGAATATGAAAATACTGTGGTCATAAAAAGAAGGACGTGACCAGCAACAATCCTCAGGTAGGCCCCCCAAACATTACAGCACTACCAGCAGCCTGAACCCTTGGTACAAGGCAGGCTAGATCCATGCTTTGATGAGACCCTAAGAACATGAACTGAGAATCATCAGACCAGGCAACATTTTTCCAATCTTCTATTGTTTAATTTTGGTGAGCAGATTTGAATTGTACCCTCAGTTTTCTGTTCTTAACTGACAGGAGTACTGCTGCAGACCATCTCCAGATGTTCTTCTGCATACCTTCTTTGTAGTGGTTATTTGAGTTACTGTTTTCTTCCTACCAGCTTGAAGCAGTCTGGTCATTCGTCTCTGTACTCTGGCATCAACAAGACATTTTCTCACAGAGACTAACTCTCACTGGATGTTTTCGCTTTTTCAGACCTTTGTAAACCCTAGAGATGACTGTGTGGAAAAATCCCAGCAGATAAAGCGTTTCTGAAATACTCAGACCAGTCTGGCTCCAACAACCATGTCGAACTTAAAGTTACTTTCTTCCCCATTTTCATGCTTACTTTGCACTTCAGCAGGTTTTATTGGCCATCTACAGGGCTAAATGCAGTCAACTTCTTTCATATGATTGGCTGATAGCATTTTTGCTTTAATCAGCCTTTGAACAGATGTACCTGATGAAGTGGTTGGTGAGTGTGTGTAGAACACATAGTTTAAAAGGTTTGTTAAGATGTGTTTCATTTTGAAGTATTCTATTAATATTGACAGCAAGATAACCTGTTGGTCTGTTTCTCAAAGCCGGCCACACAGTCTCCTCATAACCAGCCAAACTGTGCAGCCTGTTCTCCCCTATCCCCTTCGTCCATTTTATCTTCACCCCTGCCTATATTTTCAACAGGTGATCTCATACACATAAAGTATTTGTGGAAGCCAGGGATTGCATTACACACTCTATACTGTACAGCCTCTTTAGACCATCATTTTTAATGATTATTCTGCAACAACCAGCTGATACAAAATGTAAGAAGATAGTAAAGGATCCTAAAAATGACAAATTACATCATCATTTCAGAGGGCCAAAGTATGTTTGGTTTACAGTCACACGAAACTGACAAGCAACACATTTTTAATTTTGAGAATCTAAAAAGTAATATTAGTTTCTAATTTTGAGGGTAGACATTGTCTTACATAAGGACATCTACTTTTATACCAATTTTTTTATATTGTATAGTTGTCCAAACTGCATGTTGTACTGTAGCATAGCAGGTGTTAGTGCAGTGCACCTGAAGGAGAACCCTGAAAAAGATTAATTAACTCGGTTTGGTGTAAACCAAAAAAAATCTGCAGCATTTCCTCTTTGCAAAAATTATGAACTGTTTACTTTAAAAAAAATCCACAAATCTCAATATAAAGATTTGTCTGTAGGAGCTATTTTCTCTTTGCTACGTCTGTCAACCAGAAGATGTGCAGCTAGCTAACACTGCAACTCTGGCGGGAGGTGGTTGCTGTCACAAGCACGGAAGGACCAGTGGTGAACCAGCGACAGGGTCATGATGCATGTGGGAGTGGCCTGTACGATCTGATCCAAGAGATGAACTGTTTCTTATACAAAGGTCTCGCAAAGGGAGAAGGTGGCCGGTTCTGAAAGAAGGGAGTGTAATGCTTTGGGCAATGTGATACCGAGAAACTTTGGATCCTGCCTTCCATGTGGATATCACTTTGACACATGCCACATATCATTGCGTTGTTGTTGACTATGCACAGCCAGTTTGACGTGCTGATTTTGCCTCCAAATTCCTCAGATCTCAGTCCAATCAAACATCTGTGGTATGTCCTCTACAAACAAGTCCCATTCGTGGAGGTCCCATCCCTCAACTTACAGACTTAAAGGATCTGCTGCCAGATGGTGGTGCCAGATACCACAACACACCTTCAGTGGTCTAGTGGGGTCCATGCCTCGATGCATGAGGGCTGTTTGGGAGGCAAAAGGGGAACCACCATAAAATTAAACACATGGTTATAATGCCATTCCTGATTGGTGCAGTCTGGAGTAATCGATATGCATAAATAGCAACTCAGAACCAAAAGAAGAATTTTGTGAAAGAGAATGAAATGTCCTTTAGTGTGTCCTCCTGCCTGTGTTTCAGTTTTCTCAAATATTCTGTATGTTAGAACAAAGTCTCGACTTTCTCTGAGACCAGCAGGGGCTGTTCAGATGTTTCTAGCTGGTCGCTTTCATGGTGCCCATCAGACTGTGACTGAGGCTTAGGCTTGGGAGTAGAGGTTGTGCGTGTGTGTGTGTGTGGGGGGGGGGGGGGGACAGCA
>VUQR01001510.1:0-11527 GCA_015108515.1 Hemichromis elongatus | reverse complement strand
ACCCAAAAGCAAATGCAACACGCCGAATTGCTCACGAAAATAAACTTTATTCAAACTAAGGGAGACCCGGAAAATAAGGGGATGCGCTGCCGTAGCACCAAGTGAATTGGGACCGGGGAATACACCGAACGGGAATGCCGTGATCGGGACCGTGGGAAGCTGCAACGGAAAGGGGAAATAATTACTGGAGAACAGGGAGATGACGGCATAAAGCAGGGGTGAGTGATTTAGCTCACGATCGGGGTGCGTGTCCGCGGAAGATTTCTCCAGGGAAACTGAGAGGATGGCAGGCGACCTCACGAAGACCCGGGCGGGCAGGAGGACAGGCAGGTGAAGGCTCGACACGCCGAACAATAATCTGAGTGCACAGAGACAGCGTTAACACACTTCATAAAATCCCAAGCTTAAACTCCGCGGACCATGACAGCCACTTCATGGGAGTTACATAGAAGTAGGTTGTTGACAGTAGTAATCAACTGACAGAAAGCGATTAGAAGATTAGATTGATTTAGTAATCATTTATGAGGTATGTATTGAGCTTAAAATCCATGCTTATGGCAGACAATATAAGTTGGCTCAGCTCTGTCCTGCAACTCGGCAAACTGTTTCAACGAAGTTTTGAAGTTTCTTTTTTTGACAGTGCTGTTGAATGTGCAGAGGAGGACTTTTAATAAGACAGCCTCAGCCAGCAGTCACACAGCACCATCTCTAAGGGCCAACAGGCCCACAGCCTGAACTCACCTGCTTTCTCACTCATGCTCTCTCTTTCTTTCTCTCTCTCTCTCTCTCCCTGTGTCTTTGTCTCATTCACACTGACACCTTTGAGAATCTGGTGTTTTGTTTTTGTCTGAAGGAAGGAGCAACTGCTGGCCCATAGACCAGTATTCCCAGCATGGTCAGTTTTCCAAATAATTGAGATAGAGGAGTATTTAGTAGAGTTAATCAAGCTTTAGATTTCTTTTTTTTTTTTTACATGATTAATAAGAACAATTGCTCAAGAGAACTGCAAACGCGAGTGACACTTAGGCCATGTTGTTACTGAAATGATTTCTTGACATCCTCTCCCCTCCACTTCAGGAAGTGTTCAAATAATGTTTATTGCACACTTTGACTCATTCAATGCCAGAATGAGACCGAAGCCACTGTTAATCATTTTATGCACTGGAGGCATATTAATGGTCTGACGAAAGATGACTTTAATAAGTTAATGTACGGCAAGTGAGAGGAGCTTTTTATGACCGGATCTGGCACCGTGAATTGGTTGAGACAGAGCGCGAAATGGGTTTTCAGCCATGCAGTCAACTCGAGTCCACGGCTGAACGTGCAATCTTTTTAGGAAATTACAGGTTGAAATGATGAAGCCATCGCGTCTGCATTTACCACAGTAATGAGTCTGACCATACTCATAACATGCCATTTCCAACATTTCAGCTGCGGCAGAGAACTTGACGGTGAAAAAAAAAAAGAAGAGGTTTTTCAGGATTCTTAGATGATTGCATGTTTGACTTCAGAACAAAATTAGTGCGGTGCTGAAGATATGGATGGTGTGTAGAGCTCATATTTTGCAGAATTCCAAAATATGCATGTGTTTGGGTTTAGCTGGAGCCAAAAATTTCAGTGTATCTACTGCATATTCAACCTGACGCTATTTATTATATTCCCATTCTGTCACCGCAGCACATTAATAACACTGTGGAAATGCCTTGGGACCGACTGCTCCATTTTAGTAAGTTTGTATAGCACTGGGACATATGTTTACTGCTTCTTTCGCTAATAATTACATCCTCCAGAGCAGTCCAGAGAGAGCATGCACTTATCTCCAGTGGGCTGCTTCTTGGGTGACAATTGTGGGTGTTTTATTAAATGGTCACAAATTACAGTGCCACCCCAGGAGGGCTGCTCCCTTCACTTTGCGTCTTTGCTTCATAATATTGGATGGTTGTGCAGTGAAAAGTGACAGCGTTCCCCCAGAGCTTTTCCTCTGTGATGTTGGTATGGAAATGTTTTAAACTTTAGTCTGCTGGCAAAAAGGTCACATTAAGCCCGCCTGTGTTAAAATATCCTCTGTATTCATGGTTTTACCTGTTTGAATGAAATGCCCTGATGTCTGCATGCTAGAACAAAATGTTTACCAATGTGTTAGCATGCTAACACATTACACTTATGTATTTCAGGGAAAGTACATGAAGTGAACATGTCTCCCTAATTGAAGTGCATTTACAAAATGAGCTTGTTTGACTTTAAGTGTACAATTTTGTACCTTTGCCTTTACCTTTAATTTTATGGTACGTTTGATAATGCTGCCAGTGCCTTTGATTTCTTAAAGGTTCCAGGCGTAGTTTTATTCTTGAACTCTTGATCAGTTTTTTTTTTAAACAAATTTGTTAGCAATCAGCTAGTGCTACAGAGGAACCTATAAAGTAAGCATCAAAAAAAGATATAATATATTATTATTAACATTCATGCATGTCCCTTCAACACCTTGGATCCCCTGGGCGTATGGGATTGTCTGTGAGTCTGCTTGTATTTACTTATGTCGCAGCAATGTAAATACCAATGTGCCCTTCAAGCACACATCAAAGAACTACAACGAAGGAGGATTCCTGGTTTCTATGTTGAAATCTGAAATTGAGAATAATCGCTTCTTAATGCTCCATCACACTACAGTCAAAATAAGACAACCTCTTTGTGATTAGCAAAAACTGGTAGCTGCTCAGTCATAGCAGCAGAGACTGATTGCGAGTAGTGGAAGCAACCACTTTTGATCTTAAGGTGAATTCACAGGTCATCTAATGGGAGGCAACCTGTCTCACGGTCCAACTTGGACTGACTGCAGTCACTCTCAGACAGACTGGGAAATAGTAAATGGACTGGTGCTTATATAGCACCTTTCTACTCAATTTACAGCACTCAAAGTGCTTTCTGAGACAAGTCTCATTCATCACACTGCTTTTAACCATACCTGAGTACTTTCATCTAAGATTCACACACGCTCACACTTCAGTGAATGCATTGGGGTTTAATATCTTGCCCAAGGATAAATCGACACATGGAGGAACTGGGGAACCAGCACCCACCATCCTCCTGATTGGAGGAGCGGCTGTGGTTTGATTGGCGGACGTTTGCAAATAACTGCCATCTAATGTACAGACGCAGACAGATTTCTACCGTATTGCATTCAATTTCAGTCTGCACTGATGAGTGCATCTCGTCTATGGAACGTCTCTTTGCAATAGGAGCCTTGACTCAAGCGGTTGCCAGCTGCATGTATTCTGCAGTGGCAAATTGCATGCAGTTGCCAATTTCACCGCAGTCAACTGCAAACCAATAGCAGACTGACTGCATGTTATTGCAGTTTTATGGCTGTCTTGATGCGTTTCTCTTGTGTGACTCCAGGTGGTTAAAATTCAATTCCTCATCTAACTAGCCATGCTGCTGTCACTACACTGTGCAGGCAGCAGTATACACTTCACTTAACACTGTATTAATGGCAGAGCTGCTCAATGGTGGAGCACAAATAAGTCAACAGATTCGTTACACACCTTCTGGCAATGTACGTTTTCGGCCATAATATGTAATTTGTTCCAAATTATTTAGCATTACAAATTAGATGCAAGATTTATGCTGAGCATCAGGTTCAAGTGGAATTTTCTGCAGGAAACAGACAACTTGCAAACTCCACCCAGAAAGGACAGCCGACCAGGAGATTTGAAGCCAGAATGCTCTTTTTGTGAGGCATCGGTGCTAATCAGTTTGCAGTAGTTTGCACTGTTAAAAGGCTTCACAGAGTTTTCTCAACTTAGTTTATTAGTAGTGGTATATACCCAGAGTATAGCTATGAATCACACTTAGGGCACCTCAGAAACAGTAATACCCAGATCATACATCAGCCAAACTCAACCTACAGCCGTGCAGAGCATTTACTGACAACCACAGAGCTGTTTTCAGCTATTAAAATGCAGAGTAAACAACCTTTACTATTGCGATGTTCCAATGCTTAACTCAACTGCAATGCCTATTAGTAAGAAAATACATGTTCATGTCCACGTGAAGCATTTACCACACACTGTCAGGCACTCCTTACATGCTTTATACATGTTGATAGCTGTTATTGCAACAATAATTAGCTATGAGCGCAAGCTGTGACAGAGCTTGCTGTTGTAGAAGCACTGCGATGCTGCCCTTGCTGTGATGTTTTGAGACTGTATTTGGATGCGGGGCGTTGATGCATTAGAGGGTAGCAGCAGCAGAGAGCTGGCGAGCATGACTAATCCAGGGATCTCCTGTGTGGTGTGTACGACTGGTTGTCCTTCATGCCTCGCTGATGGGTACTGCACACTCACGGCCTCACACGCTGAGGGAGTCAGAGAAAGATTTGGTAGTAGCTTTGTGTGGAGCTTAGTGCTTTATTATCACATATAGTGTAGTTTAGAGTGTCAGTAATGGGCCCAGCTGGCAGCATACAAAGCTTTCAGTTCCTTTTTGTCACTAGTCCCTCTGCTAAATACATTCTGCACTCTTTGGTAAGAATCTGGTGACATTGTCCGTTGTTATGCTTTGCATAGAAATTTCCTTTTTGAAAGCAGAGAAAAGGTAGCTTATAAGTCCATTATCAACACCAATAGCATCTTAAATTTCAAAGGATTGTGTTTAAAAACCCTCGTTTTAATTTGCCATTCATTAGATTCATTATTCAGTCTTTGACCTCTTTTGCCTGCACAGCCTTCACTTTATATGAATTCTCTATTATAGCTACAGCCCTTCGGAGACCTTAATTCTGTTTTAACGCTGCAATTTCATTTTGCCTGTTACAACAAAAATGACAAAAAAATGATATATGAGGACACTGGCCAAAGCCTTTTTTTCTTAAGTGCCAAAGGAGAGACTCTGAATTAATAGGCTCGCTGTGTTGTTATTGCTGCTGCACTGAGGAAAAGTAAAGTTGCCATCTTCTCACTTCAGGATGTCAGTTACATGAAATACAGCGCCATGGGAAAATATTTACCCACTTACTGATTTCTTAGTTTTTTGCATATTTCTCACACATAAATGTTTCAAACCAGCAAACAAATTAGCCAAAGATAACCCCAATAAATAGAAAATGCAGTTTTAAAATAAAGATTTAATTTATTAGTTATGTCCTTTTTTGGTGCAAATATAAATTATCGAATGTGCAAACTTATCAGATGCTTTAACCAATCTGATGAAAATACATGTGTTAGTGTGCAATAACTGCAATCATACGCTATGTTACTCATTGTTTTGGCCTCATAACAAATGTGTAAGGTAATTCTGGTTCAGTTTAACCTAAAAAGGAGTTGCTATAATGAGAACAACTTGCTGGTTGACCTGCACACTGGCACAGTCATCCATGAACACTGCTTTGTTTATCTGTGCAAGGGAGCCTTTTAATGCGGACATACTGTCAAAGTCATTCTGATATAGTTGTCTGAGAAAACTTAGCAGTTAAATAAATAGAATCATGGACTATTATAGGGACAAACACTGCTTGCATAGACGTTAAGAGAGTAGTACTCTACGGTGCCGATAATCAAATGTCTTTGATTTATTGATCAGCAGCAAGTGTGTGCACCTCGCTAACAGCAGAAGTTTAGGCCTTTTTCTGGGCTGGAGCTTTCAGAATGCCTGAATGGAAGATCCAGCAAATTCATCTTAAAGTCAAACTGTGCAATATTAAAAAAAAACTGCAAAGAAAACCAGACAAACAAACAAAAACCCAAACAAACAAAGAACTACATGCCAGTCTCTACAGGCCTCAATTAAAAAAAATCAGTGTTAAAATTCATAACAGCGCAAAAGATTGACCAAGTATATCTTGCCTGTCAGGAGAACACCTGTTGTCTCTAAAGAGACACGGCAACACGGCTTAAGTTTGCAAAGTTGAACAAACCACAAGACTTCAGTGTCCTTTGGGGGGGGGACCAGATTGGAGTTGTTTGGCCATGATGTACAGTTTCAGATTCGGAGAAAACCAAACACAGCAAATCTGTACAACAATCTCACACATCACAGTGGTGGAGGGATGTTGATTTGTGCTTATTTTGCAGCCACAGAACCTAGGTATCTTGCAGACATTAGGCCAACCATGAACTCTTCTGTATACCAAAGTATTCCTAAAGCCAAATGCGAGGCCATCTGTCCAACAGCTAAAGTTTGGCCCACAGGCTGGGTCTTGCAAGCACAGGAGTAAATCTACAGCAGAAAGAAAGATCGGCTGAGGTGTACGAATGGCGGAGTCGAAGTCCAGACCTGATCCCGGCGTGGCCTTAAGAGAGTGGTGCATAAATGAAAGCTCACAAACCTCAATGAAATGAAGCATGTTGTAAAAAAAAAACATTCCACGAACAACGTTACAGAGAAATCATGCAGAAAATGATCAATTCAAGTTAATTCTACTAAACATGCTTCTACAAGTTACTTAATCTATTCATATCTTTTTTACCTGACTGTATATACAGATGATTAACTTACCTGACGGATAATAGCATGATAGCATAGCTATCACATGTGTCTTGCTAACGTTTGATGTGAATTGTGTTGCATTAAGATTTGATATCTTTGCTTTAAAGCTTCAGACTATTTGCCCCTGTGCCACTGGCAGTCCTAAGCACCACGTGTTTCCCTTTTCTACTGTTACTTTGTGGACAGCATGACCCGGTGACAACAGGCCTGAATAAACGTCTTTGCCCTCACTCATCTCCAGATACGGCCCGCTGCTATAGTTTCTTTTTATGGTAGCGTTGACACTGAAGTTTCACCCTCTTCTGTGAGGTGAACCCTGTGTTTTCTGCTTATGTTATAAATCTACTTTTCTTTTCTTTTTTTTCTCTTTTCAAGCATTCATTCTATACTGTTTGTGTAAGTGTGTGTTTGTATTTCTGTGTGAAAGGAAGGATGAGAGATTGGCCTCCTGTTCTCCTGCCGCAGAAACCCTGTGCTGGAATGTTAATTGGTATGACTGGTCTGTCTCTCTGATAAGACGCAAGGCCATGTTTAATAAACCAAAGATTAGGATGTCCCACTGTCTCCATGCAAGAGACGAGGGTAGAGGAAGAGTGTGTTTTTTTTTTCTCCTGCCTTTCTCCTCCACACATCTCCACATCCCATTGCCTCATAACAAATAGAAAAACAGCAGTATTACAGACTGTGAGGTGATTCACGAAGAGGCTCAAAAACGCATGTATTATTAAGATTGGAGCAGCGAGGTTTTGAAGTTATGCTAATGAGGAGCTTTTTGGTGCTACAAATCTAACCGTCGTTTGAATAATTCCTCTGCTCCCTCCTCTGCTCCATTCTGCCTCTTTTCCATCTTCTTTCCATTCTACAAGAGTCGCACTTTCAAGGACGCAGCATTGGAGCGAAGCTGTGCACATGCCGTTTAAGGGAGGTGATGGTAGATTAGACAGCAGCTACAAGACGCTCTGCACAGACCTCTGACCGGAGGCTTCTCCTCCCACATACAGCTTATAATAAAGAGAGCATTTTGCCATGCAAATATATGTATATATAGAAAATCTGTGAATGTAGAGAATCTATATTTGTAATCATACATAAGAAGTATACAAATGCCTCCACACGGTGAACCCCGCATGTCTGAGGAGGGCAGCTTTTAACTTTATTATCAGTCATGAAATTTAATCCTGACATTTAGGGCCACATCCTGCATGTTGTTTTCATATAAGACCAGTTATGGCGTAGCACAGAGCCTGGTGAATATTAAACAGAAGCTTTTTGATTAAAGCAAGGGTGGTTTTATAACACTGAGGTTATTGCAAAACATTACAAGTATTCAGTGCGTTTCTATATCCAGCAAACTTTTATTGTTGACAGGTCAGCCATTAAACCACATGCTCTAAGTCAGTCCAGGATGGTTTTACTGCTACTGAATTATTCATGCAAAGCTTGTTTTATATATGCTTAAGTGTCCAGCAAGACGAGCAGAATAGTATCGATCTGCTATGCAATAGAAAGAGCAAACAATAAGTGCCGTATTCATTCTTCTTCATTCAACCTTAAAGTAAGATGGAGCGGAGTGGCTGATGATTTAATTAAAAAATGTTATTGATACGATTTTGTAACGAAGCCCGGCTTTGTTTGGCAGTTAAACCCCTCGTGTCTGAGTTTTGAATTAACTGTAAATAAGATAAAGATCATGTTGCAGAAGCTGGAGAGCAGGAAGGTAGTAGAACTGAGTGAGGTGAATAACAATGTTCAGGTCTCTGGTAAAGAGTCTCATCTACCATCTACAGGTCTGAAGCACTCTGTATATTTAATGTGGTTAAGGAGGCAAAGGGCACGCTCACGACACGCTGATAATCTTATAAAATGAGACTGCAGTATGTCAGAATATGAGGGTAAAACATTTCCACTCTGTCTGCCTGTAATTAGCGTCTCAGTCGTGTTACTCGAGGACATTCTCACGCACAAACTTGCGAAACAGTTTTTTTACGGAAACTAAACTGTTTACATAGTTGCAGTTTTAATAGACGCGAGGAGCATCTGCATAATAAGGAAAACTCATACTGTAAGTGTTTATTTGTGTTAACCTAAGTTTGGTTTGTCAGTTTGTTTGTGGTTTTAAATCAGGCCCAAGCTGTTGAGTAAATTCAGAAGAGGGTGATAATATCAGAGTTGAAATTTGTGTGTTAAAGGTTGGAAAATAGCAGAAAAGGTCACGTTTACACAGGTACAAGCATACCAACTCGTGCACGTATGAAGCGTCCTGGTTTGTAATAGTTTGAGGTCTACTCAGAGTTGAAATAGCAACAACACTAGAAGCCATGTTCGGATTGTTTGCAACCTTGCGGTGCTTACACTGTCAATAAGCTCCCACACATTAGGTTTGTTGAACTTTGCGAATCTTTTTCAGGCACAGGCTGTCTGAGTGCTGCTATTGATTTATATGGAAGAGGGCCTTGACTCGCCCAGTTGTGGAGGCAGTGTAAACTAGAAATTGTACCTGTTCAGAGACACTGAGATGAAGGGGGTGGGGGGGTATGTATTATTTTGGAAAATCGCTTCTTAGTTTAAGAGCTGCTACAAATGTGAATGCGTCCTTTCAATGAGTCTTTTTCAGTTAAACAGCTTAACCTTTGAAGAGTCTCCAGACTCCATTTAATCAATGTCTTGAGGCTCAGGGATGATTGACCACGTCTCCTCTTTGATGTGTGAAGCTGAGGTCCAGAAGAACCAGGGTGAGATCATGGGAGCCATTTCTTATCACCGTAGTAAGGCCAACAGCAGCATAGTGCATAGTTTAGTATGTTGACAAACAGAAAAGCTGCAAGGGCGTCTGCCTGCAGGACATTAGAGGCAATAGTTAATGTGTCTGTTGACTTACAAGTATATTAACTAGTTGCTTTGTATTATTATTTTTCAAATAAATGAAGATGAATAAATAAAACACAGCATGTTAATGAAGATTTTGGAGGGTGTTTGACTCTCTACAAAACAAAAGGTTCGGGTTAAGGCCCGTATCACAGTGGCTTCATAGTGTAGTGGTTAACACATTCACCTAACATGCATAAGATCCCCTGACACTAGTGCCTTTGCCACTGTATTTCCATCTCCTGCGGTGAAGATTTGTGAAGAAGGTTAGAAGCCGAAGAAAGCTTCTATTTTTTTTTTAAGACCACGGTCATAGCCCGCAGGCAGTTTCAGCAAAGAGTGACTGAAGAAAAGTAGCATAAGTAAAAATCTAAATAAAATACAGTATCACGCCAATAGAGCACTTTGCTGTCAGACCGGAGGCTTACTTGTGGTTCTAGGGTATTTAAGAGTAGAAAAGGAGGCAGAGCCTTCAGCTTTCAGGCCCCTCTTCTGTGGAACCAGCTCCCAGCCTGGATTTGGGAGACTGACACCCTCTCTACTTTTAAGATTAGGCTTAAAACTTTCCCGTTTGATAAAGCATATAGTTATGGCTGGCTCAGGTGTCCCTGAATCCTCCCTTAATCACGCTGCATAAGGCCTAGGCTGCTGGATGGTGCACTGAGTGGTTCAAGGTAAAATAGGTAGAAATTTTAAAAAATTGTATATTAATACATCAGTTGCAGTTCTGCAGATGATTTATCGTCTTTTTTGATGTTTTAATTTGTAGATAAAAGATCAGAATAATATAATTTTTGTCATTTAAATTTTACCAACAAAGCACACACACTCTTTTTTTTTTAAACTGATATCATTAGTGTCACTTAAGGTTTCCATGAGGTTGGTACATTAGCAAAATAATGCAAGTAATTTACAAATGTGTAAGTGGGTGTTTGTAGTTGTGGGGTGTTAAATTGGCAGTACTTTTTTCATCCTCTTGCAGCTGTAGAGAACAGGAAGGCACAGGCTCAACAGTGGAGAGACCTGAGGAATAAATCTATCAAGTGGAAACAACGGAACAACTCAATGAAGAGCACTTTGCATTCGGATGGTGCACCTGATGATGTGTAAAGGGACCGTTACAAATTTGGCTACAGGCAGAAATGGAAAACATGGATGCGTTTATTTAAAGACGTGCAGTCTGTATTTTCCAGTGAATCACCCATATCTCAGGTTCTGGCCGTTACGAGCGTAGTTTTTCACCAAGCAGCTTTAACGCAGCAGTTAGTGGATCAAAGTGCTTATCGAGGTGCATCTTGTTAACAGATGCCTAAATTTATCGCTACCATCTCCTGTCTGTTTCATTGCTTAACGCCCACAAGCAACCGGCGAGGGAGGATCAAAACATAACACCGTGAATTTTTATTCCTGGCAGGGGCTGATTTTCTTTGATTGCTGACGGGCGACGATTTCTCCCTTCACTGATTCCTAGAACGGGCCCAAAGCGAGACCTCAGGCTTAAGAGAGACCACACATGGAGGTGGGGGTCTGCAGAGTCTCTGTCACACTGCCATTGATCTCTGTCATCATTTTCAGCTTGTTTCTTACACCCTCTGGGCCAGTCGTATTAGAAAGTTGACTTGGTGGCACTTAATGAATGTGTGAAATAGGGGTGGGTTTAGATAATCGATCTATCGATTAAAATCGATTCTAGCTTGGAAAACGTGATATCGATTCATTAAAATCACGAATCGATTTTTTAAATATAAATTGATTTCGCCTGAAACGCCAGCATGTCAGGTTAAACCTAACAACATTTTAACAACCACCAAACGGCTAAAACAGTAAATGAGAGCAGGTACACGGATTCTGCACAACAACGTTACACAAAACGCGAACCACGCGGATCAGAATCAGGGAGATCGGCTTTCTCACCCGGCGGCACGGACACGGTCGGGACTGAAAGCCGACAGCTCACTCGTTCTGATCCGTCGGCGCGCTTTGTGTTTACGTTCTTTTTGCGCTCGATTCTGAAGCTGTAGGTTTGATCTCTCTCCAAACAATATTGACTGAACCAGCAGCAAAAGAAGATCCAACCTACGCTTCACATTTGGCTTCACATAAACATCGTCATGAGTTCCCTCTGACTTTTGCTGTTTCGCTTCCACCACGATAAAAATCACACTTCAGGCACTGCGTT
>VUQR01001508.1:38472-58219 GCA_015108515.1 Hemichromis elongatus | reverse complement strand
CAGAGAAGACCAAAGTCTGTACTACTGACGAGTCACCAGCCATGCAGCCCTCTGGTGCAAGAAAAGAAAGTTGCATCAACAGTGGCAATAAACTCAGAAGGGAAGAAGACAAGCGCCACACTCATCACCAAAACCAGCCTGTACCGCACACTGGCATTGCCTATTCCTCTCTATGAGTCCAAGACCTGAGTCCTCCTCAAGTATGACCTCAGCGAGCTCGAGCTCGTCTGAATGTGCTGCGAGTGTCGCTCTGTCACCGTCTCAGCAAAAGTGCGATATGTAGTCAATGTCACCAGTATCCACTATCCACCACTATCGCCTGCCATATCGCCTGCTGCTGCAGCAGCGCCCTCCCGCTGGAGAATCAAGCATGACGCACACAAAAAGACTTGGATCAAGCAAACTGAAGATGATCTTAAACAACATCATCTAACCCTGGAGCAAGCAAAGGTCAAGGCCTGGAAGTGCATCGCTGACCAAGATGGAAACCCTACGGCACCCACAGCAAAGCATTGGCTTCGTGGTGACCTCCGCTGCCGACCAGCAGCTGGGGACAAAAGAGGAGGAAGAAAAGGTGCCCAGCAGACTGTAAACACTTTCATTTCTGCCGTAATGATGACCGTTTGAACAGGCGGTCAGTGGGGAATGACTCCGTTTTGACTGATAGGGGTCATTTTTCAGCTCCAGGTTGTTACAGGTCGGCTCACAAAGCTGCTTATGGCTCAAAAACCCTTTAAAGTAAACAATTTTATTTTTTTAGGACTGAAAAAGTCACAAAAAATGTGCTGATGTGATTAAAGGTTGAAAATATTTAAAGTTGTTGTAGATGTTCTTTTTAAAATTGTATTGACTATATGGACATTGTGTATGTACACACACGATATACACAGTTTCATTTGACATTCGCCCACGCAACAGAAACGCATGTATACACTGAAACTAGCCGCGGAGATAATCACAGCTCTGATGCTCCTCTGCTGCCTCTTCAAGACACTGCACACGCAAACACTGTAACATATAAGCACATTACACACCTACACACACAACAACATAACTGTATAAATCATGGCAGCACGATCCACACACACACACACACACCTCATCCTCCCACTGATCACTCCAACTAATTATACTTTGCTGAACTCTCTGCTGTTATAAATATGTGCAGAGGAGGACAGAGAGCAGCTCGGAGTTTCTGAGGGATGAAACTGATAATGATCATTGTTATAATGATAATGAAGCTCCTTTGAGTTCATAGTAACTCCAGCTGGTATTCATATAAAATATATAGTAGTAGGCAAAGCTTTTGACAGGCATTCATTTCATCGCAGTAAAAAGGAACACTTTGACACTGATCTCAGTAACGATTTAATGTCAAGTCTTACAGAATATCTGATGTTTATCAGCATCAGTCACAGCTACACTAAGCTGAGCACGGCCGCGAGCACAGGCTGTGGTACACAGTCATCATGTATGAATGTTTTACTGGCTGTTTTTCAACAGTAACACTTTACACTGGGATTATGAATCATAGCAGAGGGAAAACAGGGCCATGTATAGAAACCGCATCACTACATAAAGTCCTAATTGACTGGCAGTTTTTGACTTCAAGGGAACTAGAACTAACTCATGAGACTGTGAGAAGAAGCTGGTGTTTCTGTGCAGACACAGTAAAGAGTGAAGGTGGACTTTTCACCCACGGGTTTCAGATTGCACATGTGCAGCCTTGACTTTAGCGCTGTGGTCTACCGCGTGTTGGTTTGAGACCGTGATTGGATGAGAGGACGTCAGGTTCTCAGTGTTTGCTGCTGATGTTTCTACTTGTTGTGCTTGGTTTAGCTCGAATGATACCGATCTTGTGCTGTGATAATTCACAAAAATCTTTTGTAAAATATGAAACTTTTGCTGGTAGCACTCCGACAGGTCTTTGTTCAACCATCGCCATGAGACCATGATGTTTGAGAAGCTGCAGCTCTACAGAAGTCAGCTTGGTTTTTTTTTTACTTGTTTTCTCTGCGTTTTCTTGGAAACATGCAGTAAACCTGGATCTCTGTTTGGTCCGTGTGCTCAAATCTGTCGGTTCCCGTAGAGAAACATGCTCTTTCCAGTCAGCTTTTACAGAGAGAGTAGGAGGGAGGCAGAGCAGAACACAGAGGAGGAGGGTTATGAAAAGAAAGGATCCAAACATGGAGGATGGAAGAGCAAAATGATGGTGAGCCGAACAGTTGTAACAACTCGTTACAGAAGAAAACAAATGTTTGCTTCTTTCTATCCACACTACAGTGTTTAAAGTGTTATTGATGTTTCAGCTGGTTTAGTGGTTACGATTACCTAATCTGGGGGCATTTTGTAAATGAATAAATAAATAAAACCTTAATCACGGTGTAGTGTGTTATACGTTACTGTAGCTGCCACCGAAGTCATTTATGATGTTTTCTTATTTGGTATGCAGTATACCCCAATGCCTAAGACGAATGGTGATGCAATATGATATGTTAAAGTATTAGCATTTATTTGGGACACCAACAGTGCAGCACTAATAATGTTTTTTGTATAATTCAAAAACACGATGTAAACAGAAATCACTGACAGTATATGAACAGATGAGCTCGAGCTGAGCATTTGACTGCTGCCAGCTTGGTATCTGACTGAGCCACGGATCTGACCAATCAGAATGACTGGAAAGGCGAGGAATCATCAGAGTCAGATTCATATTCAGCGCAGACAAATGTGATAGTTCACGTGGTTTCATTTACCCGTAGTTGTGTGTAAATTAGTTTGTTTTTTAAAAAGCAAATAGAGTCCTCTAACCTTAAAATACTTTGGGCTCAAATTAATCTTTTCAAATGTCTAAACTAGAAGCATCTGTCAGCAGCTCCATCGTTACAGCCCCTCACTGCACCCAGATATTAACCCCACTGCACGACTGTGCTGTAGTTCCTCTACCGGCCACTTGAGCCTGACTCCATCCCATAGACTGTCCTGTTTAAATGTCCAACTTTACAGCTGAAATGAACATGTTTACAGCCTGGTCTTTATAGCTAATCTCTCCCTTGTACAGCAGGTGGAGTTTTGACTATTTTATTGAGGTTAAATGTGAAAAAAAAATTGCTTTGATTGACAGCTCTGCCAACACAGCTGTAGCTTTCAGCTGTCTGCTAAGCTTCACTGGAGTCACATGACTCCCTGTCGTCCAAATAACATGACGTGTGTGGTACAGCCCATTCAAGAAGTTTGTCTTTGAGTTTTGATGAATGAAATGTTTTTGCATCTTATTAATAAGCCATTAGCCACTTGAAGATAATTATCAGGCATTTGTGTGCATCCGATGACTGCAGCTTTCTAAGTTTGTTGGTGTGAGCGGATAATGCAGGACTGCATTACCTCACCCAAATCTGACAACGTCTGCTTCCAAAACTTCAAGCTGGTGACAGCCTTAAAACTAAAGAGCAGTGGACAAAGTCAGGACGGCTCTGTCCATGTTTCCGATTCAGTCTACTGTAAGTTCACTGCACAGCTCTGTGGTCACAGTACAGCTCAGCACAGTAAACAAAAAAATGATGACACATTACACAGTACTTTTACATTCAAATCTCTTACTGGAGTAACAGAATGGTAGCATGGGTGATGGAACACACCAATAGGAGGTAGAGGGGCCGGAAGCTGAGCAGTAAGGGGCTGCAGCAGGTGCAACAGCAGAAGTGCATGCAGGACTCTGATTAACCGAGCCATCAGAGAGTGTCACAAAGCCAGGAGGTCTCACGCTGGTGCTTTTTCACTCCCCCTCCTGGTTCCTAATGTGAGACTTTGTGAGATGTTGTCCAAGTTTGGAATGAACCACAGAAAAAAGTCTCAGGGCTTCAAAACATGAGGGGCTCACATGTTGGTGCCACACTCTATGTCCTGCTGGCAGCTCTAAATAAATGTTGCACAGCAGCTATCTGGCATTTTGGCTAAGTTAAACTCAATGACTTTCAAGGGACGTTTGTTGGGTAAAGGACCACAGTACTGTGTTGTTCTCCAAGTGGGCGTGTCCCAGTAGCTCTGACATAACATGAAAACTGTGGATTGACTGACACTAGTTATATTAACGTGGTAACCCAGCTGCAATTAAGTAATTTAGCCATTTGAATGAGCTGGGTTGGATTAAGGGCACATCTAAAACCTGCAGGACACCGGCCGGCGAGGCCTGGAGTTCCCCGCCACTGTGTTGGTGGATATGAGGACAATCTAAGCAGCCAGTGAGCCAAAGCTGAAGCATTCCCTGCATTCAGTATGAGCTGTAAAAAATCATTTTAACGTGTGAGTCTGTGGAGACCGACTCAGTTTTGAAGTCAGCCTCAAGCGGCCATCGCAGGAACTGCTTGCACGCGCACCTCCGCCTTATCCTAATGCTTCAGCCTGCATTTACCGACAGAGTGGTGCATCCTGTTGGAGTTAGAGGATCTTTGGCTCCGTCTGCGGCCACAACTCCCAGCAGCGGATCGCAGTGACAGAGTGTGTGTGTCTGTGTGTGAGATGGGGATTATTCTCATTTCACCACAGAGGACAGAGGACGAGGTGAGTTATTCTCAAATCCTTCTTGAACCTTTGCGTAACGAAGGCTGTGTGTGTGTGTGTGTGTGCGTGCGTGCGTGCGTGCGTGCGTGTGTGTGTTTAACGGCTGTGATGGACCGTGTGTGCGCGCGTGCGTGTTTTCTGCGGCGTATGAATGACCGCAGACATCACAGAGCGTCAACTTTTCATTTTCGTGCTTTATTAAAACAGTTTTGTCAGCTCTGCTGTCACGTTTGAGCGCTCGTGCTGTCACCGTTAATTAGCGCTGACAGTTAATTGGCGTTCCTGTCACATAGCGTGAAAACAGCGCGCGCAGAAGAAGACCATAACCGAAAACACATCCTGATCTCCGCGGAGACGCTCAGAATCTGATCAGCTCTATCGACCCTTTGAATCATGTCAGCAGCCTGGGCTGTAGGCCTGGTGCAGCCTGTACACGAGTCCGGTGAAATCGTCACTGTGATGCGTGTGAACTGACCCTGCGCTATTAAGTCTGGGCCTTTCATTCAAATCACATATGATTCTGTAGAGTGTCATAAACTGTGCCAGTGCAGCTTAACTACAGCCACAGAGCTAAAGAACCATGATGTCTCTAATCTTCGTACTGTTTCTATATCTCAGGTTGTTATTTAATTTCATTACTGTTATGTGCTGCTTCTGTAATTTTGAAATTTATGTATGTAAGGCAGGATTAGTGGTGCAGGCCTGAGGGGCCAAAGGCTGCTGCTGATGAGCAAAAAAAAAAAACACACAGCTAGTGAAAAATAAAAGCTTACCAAAACAGACCACAAGGACACACAAAGTAAATATGAAGAAGGATCAAATCTGACTGGAAAGACCATAGACTGTATATGAAGGATGGACACTGGCATCCCGGTTCACCTTTTGGTGAATGAGGCAGTAAAAGTGTTTCAAAACCAGACATCGTGAGTGCAGGGCCCGCTGTATGTTAGCAGCTTATCAGTCACAAGATAGGCCTGCTCTAAAGGACACACAGCGTTTTTCTAGTTCTGGACACCCACGCTGACCTGAAACTAACAACAGAGACTATAGAGAACATGTTTACTGAAGCCAGAGATCAGAGGGGCTCAGGGCCACGGTCTGACTTCTCTGTAAGTCGTCCTCTGCTGGTTTTTAGGAAGAACAACAGTTTAATGCATGGCTTTACTTTCCCTCCTATAATCTACGTCCATCTCGGATATACAGTCTTTAAAAAAGATGGAAAATGTACATATTTTCTCAGAAACAACAGAATTAAAAAAAAAAAAGAGCCTAAATGGCCACAGAAAACAAACCACAAAGTGACATCAACTCCCCCAAAAAAACTACAAAACAACCTCAGACAAACAACACAACTACAAATAACACAGAGACAAAATCACTGTGAAAAGATTCAAATGGTCCTCAGTGTAATGTGTGTCTTTCAGTCGTGGCTCTATAACAGGGTGGCCAGCAGGCACATGCCCAGAGGCCTTTTGTGTCACAAACCATCTGTGCATGTATGCCGCCTATGATAAACCAAACCAAAAGTGTTTCTGTACGTCCGTAACATGTCATATCATCTGTGGCTGATGATAACATGACAGGGCTGTGATGGATACCAGCCTTATTTCTATAGCACTTTGTGTTGAGCAAACACAGGAAGTAGTATAGAAAAACCAAAAAATAAACACTGTTAGGAAAACAGAAGCAACATCACAGCAGTCTGTAGTTCCTATCATCATATATGAATGTAATGGAGACCTGGCAGTTTATGGTTAGCGCTAAAGACAGCAGCTATCCATCATCTTATGCTAGCTATGTTAGCCACTAGGGTTGGGCCACATGTCAAAATTTTCCAACTGACAATTGTCCACTAATCGATGATGGGCGATATATTCATGCATGCGCAGACTTTTTGATGGGGGGAGCAATGTAATCATGCACCGACTGATTTGCGTGTTTACAACACAGACGAAGTCCAAACATGGATGAACTAATTGCCAAAAAATATATATATGAAGTCGCCAATTTGGGATTTCTTTGGCTTTAAACCAGATAAAAGACGTAAACCTGAGGATGTAACCAAAGCGGTGTGCGGCGTGTGTGTGTGTGATGTGTGGTGCGAACAAAGGACTCCAACGCGACTAAGGCTACGTTCACACTGCAGGTCTTAATGCTCAATTCCGATTTTTTTGATCAAATCCAGTTTTGTCTGGTTGTTCACACTACAAATAAAATGTGACCGCAAACGCGCTCTAGTGTGAACGGCTCACGGCCCTCAAAGCGGCCCGCATGCGCAAAAGAAGACGTCACACACAACGCGCTCTGTCTTCTGTCTTCTCCGTCGCTGATAATCGGCGTCCGTCTCGTGTCAGTGACGTAAAAGACGGATTTAATGCGACGCAACCGTTCAAACAGCAGTCGCTTTCTAAAACATCGGATATGTATCGGATTCAGTACCACATACCAAAGTGACCCAGGTCGGATTTGAAAATATCGGATTTGTGCCGTTCACACTGTCACACCATGATTGGATATGGGTCGCATAGGGTCAGAAAAGTTTTCTTTCTTTCTGAGCAGTGTTGCCAAATTCTCAGTAAGAAAAATCGCAATTGGCTGTCCTAAAAGTTGCTAGAAGTCACTAAATGACGTCTTCGCCTAATTTACAGGCTTATGTAATTGCAACCAACGCTGTAGGAGAGAAATAACATCGTGGAAGAAACATTAAAGTCAGAAAGAAACTGTGAGGACTATCTGCCGCCTGTGAGCGCTTTGGCACGGACGAGTCACTAAGTGGGTCTGAAAACTCACTAAATATAGCTACAAAGTCGCTAAGTTGGCAACACCGGCTATGAGTTTGAGTCAATGAATTGCTACGTTTGGGCGCAGGAGGGCGCATTTGCTCGCGGATGAAAGACGCTGCTGTTAAAACGGCTCTATTTTTATTTTTATTTTTGTTGACTGCTTCTATTAGCTCTATCATTATTAGCAAACGTACTCATGGGCAAATAAATAAATAAATCGCCCTGGTGAAAACGATAGGCTCAGACTATAGTCGATATATTCGTCCAATCGCCCAGCCCTGTTAGCCACGAGTTGCCAACTCTCCACTCATTGAATACATTATGATGTCCCCCCGTTTGCTTCATGTAGGTGCCTTGGTGTACAAGTTTAACCAAAGTGACGTCAGGCAGGGGTTCATATTATTTCCTTACAGTAAACACGTATGTTTGCACCACAAGCCGACTGTCACGACTACTGTAGTTTATCATTTTCACCAGATCAGCAACAAAAGCAATGACAGAGCCGGCATCAGAGGCAACAGTGAGCCAGAGATCAAGACAGATACATGAATGAGGCAGTGGGGTGGAGATGTCCGTCAGGTGTGCAGCGAATCTGTGCAGACCTGTAGGAGAGGTGCATTACTGTAACAACCAGCCAATGAGCATGCCATGCTTTATCGGCCCTTCTCAGTCTAATAGGAGCACCATTAGCAGCCTGAAAATAGTGAGTTAGCCCATAAAATCATCAGGAAAGTGTTCACTGGGTGTGTTCAATGCAGCAGAGGAGTCGCCCCCTGCTGGCAAAATGCAGGTTTAAGGCATTTCTACAAGTGATTCTATACACAGTCTAGAAGAGAAACGTGTGGTGTTAAATATCAGACATTTTGGAAGTGACCTGGTATTGCAGTACGTGTTGTAATGCATCCGTAATTGAATTTTAAATTAATTTTATCCTAGTTTTAGAAACTAAAAGATGATTAGTTTCTTTTAGTTTCTTTAAGTCTTTAACGCGCACTTGGCTACAAATATCCCATCATAAGGAACAAATAGGTGAAAATTTCCTATAAAGGAACAGATGTGAACACAAGCCTAACTCTAACATGTCACTGTCGAGCACGCTAAAGGTCCATGTACCACACCTGGGTGCACCAGCCAAGTTGTTCTTCCATGCATTCTTATCAAGCTGGATATATTTTCTGCACTTGGTCTTTGGACCACAACATTGTCACAGTATAACTAAAATATGCAGGAACTACTGAGCTGCATTCAGCCTCTAACACCCTCTGTGATATCAGTGAAATGATGCTGGTCATGCGGTAAACCAGCGCTTGCAGCTGATGTGTTTTCTGCATGTGTCGCTGTGTGACGGCACACGTTTTCCCTCTCTTCTACCTACACATACTCTTCCTCCCTCCTTTCTCCCTCTCTACGGTTTCTACCTCCTCCATCCATCCCTTCATCCCCTCATCCATCCATCCATCCATCCAAGCAGCCTGTCTGGACACAACACCTCCCCCTCCTTCCTTCC
Organism: Hemichromis elongatus; assembly: GCA_015108515.1. Lineage (NCBI taxonomy): Eukaryota > Metazoa > Chordata > Actinopteri > Cichliformes > Cichlidae > Hemichromis > Hemichromis elongatus. The sequence goes on along the minus strand of VUQR01001508.1, from coordinate 49,369 downwards.
TCCTTTTTCTACGGCAACATAGCAGAGGAGGAGAAGAAAACTAATATTTCATCAGTGACATTAACCAAAGCGTCGTCCTTTCACACGCTCACACGGACGAAGAAGGGAGCTCATCAGCGCCGCAGCAGCGGATCCCTCGGCTGTCAGACGGAAAGGAATGATAATTAGAAAGAGATTGACTCGGCAGCAAGAAGAGAGAAGAAGAGGAGAGGAGCCGGCCTGCAGCAGCAGCAGCAGCAGTGGGGCAAGCAAAGAAATACGTGAAGATGGAGAGCGAGAACAGAAGGAGGGATTGAACTGATCGTAATCTGGTGAGGAGGAAAAAGGAGAGAGCAAAACCTCGGAGCATCAGCAGCGCTTCTTTTTTTTTTCTGAGGGAGATGTTGGTGACAGCAGCATCAGCGAAGGAGGGGAGAGAGGGATGAGCTGGGATCAATAATCCTCCCTCCTCCTCCTCCACCTTCATCCCTCCATCACCTCTGCAGGAGCCGCTGAAACCTGTGAGACTCACCTTTTTTCTGGATGCTGCATCGTGTCTGTGTGTCACTGAGTGTGCGCTCTCATATATGTATCATGTGCATGTAGCTGTCGGCTATATAGGCCACACAGACCGTTATGTGGAGTGTGTCCTCTGTGTGTGTGTGGCCTGTTTTAACTGTGCATATGTTGCACATGTTCGTGTGTATGTTTTGTGTTCATGTGCTTCACGTGTGAGTGGAATGAGGCTGCTGTGTGTGAAACGTGTGGGTTGTAAGAACTTTGTGTGTTTGTGGCAAATAACAAGTGGCCAATTAAAATAGTCCCACTGTTGTTAAATAAGATCGAAATTATGTAAAAGATCATAGAGGAAAAAAGGGTTCGAGCCGCCCACACACTGATGAATTGTGTGCACATGCAGAGCAAAGAGGGAAGATTGATTTCAGTGTAAAATCTAGAACTCAGAAATAGGATTATGTCATAGATTAAGTAACTATTTTTGTGGTATTTCATAAGCATTTTCCCATGAATGCAGTGCATGATTACAACGGTTTATGGAAATATTTTAAATTCATCTGCGATTTTAAAAACTGTAGCTTAACTCAGTCAGTGTGGGTTACCGTGCCTCCACCAAGGCTGAGCATTTCTTCCATGTCTTTCATGAATCCAGATTGGACCACAATGACCATTAAAGTTCAAATTTGATATTTATTTGTCCAATTTTGCTCACAAAAGTAATGAAACCTTTCAAAAATGCCAGAATCCACTTTCCATAATTCTGTTGTACGTACATACGTACCATTCCTACCACTAATTTGGGCAAAGCCTCACTCCTAGAATCAGTGTCGTCTATATCAGGGTTGAACTTTTTGAGATTTCTTTCTGAAAAACCAACAAATTGAACCAATCCTGTAATCTGTATGGTGAGCAACTGATACCTGCCTGATTTCATCTGATTGCACACGTGTAACAGCGCCGGGCCGGGTTAGTTCTTGGATGAGAGGTGTTGTGATAGGCTGGCAACCTGTCCAGTGTACATCACCCAAACCCACTGCAGCGCTGTGATACGCTGTTAAGAAAATAAATGCAATTCAGTGTGTGAATTACTTTTCTGTATGTCAACAAATAAAACAGCTTGCTTCCACTTGTTGAGACTTTTATCAACCATAGTAAAAATTCTTCTACAGTAAAGATTTTTAACGAGCACGTAGGTCCTGATGATGTGGGGTTCTTGACTCTTACACCAGTGCAAGTGCAGAAAAACACATGAAACACAACAAGTGCTGTAAAAGTAAAAGTAGCACAACCTTAATGCACTCTCTTACATCAGGCAAACTGTATCCGGGTATTCTAAGGCGCTTGGAAAGAAAAGCGTCTCATCCGAGAAGCTTCTTCAATTCACTAAAGAAGCTGAGAAATGAAACGTCTTCAAGCAACTTAAAGAAGTCCAAACGTTTTTCTTTCCAAGCTCCTTGGGCTACGATGACCTGCATGACACAGAACCTTCACAGAGATATGTATCCAAGTATCTTCTTTTCTTCTTCTTCTTATTTCAGCTGCTCCCTTTAGGGGTCGCCAAAACAGATCATCAGCTTTCATCTCACCCCATCCTCTAGCATCATCTTTCATACCAACTCTCTGCACTACATCCATGAATTTTCTCTGCGATCCTTCTTTGTTCTCCAGCCTGGCATCTTTATCTGAAACATCCTTTATCCAGTAAATCCACAATCCACCTCTGCACATGTCTGCTTTCATATTGTCAATCTGTATCCAGGTCTGTATCACAGCATCTTTCACATGGAGGGATTGCCACTCTTATGTCCTGACCTCTGCAAACCCGCGCTTCCATGTTTTAACTGTGTACTACCACTTGGGGCAGTGTGAGGAATATGTGAAACGGTAATGTGGGCTACTGTAATGTGTGTGCTGCTGATGTTTTAGCTTTGCTCCTGTGCAGAGAAAACAGAAGTTATAATACACAGAGAACCTGTAATTTTAACAAAGAGAAACTATCCACTGCGCGTGATGCTGGTGTTCTGAAGCCAGTGAGGTCTCTAGCTTCTGTGACGGCTGAGTTACTGAATGAGGTTCCTTTTTTGCAAATTCAAAGAACAAAGCAAATGGAGAAAATCCATCCCCAGATTTTTTTAAATTTTTTTTTTTATAAAACCTCAAAAAGTAGTTGTAATTTACTTAAAGCCTGCAATAAGTGATTGTTTTGGCCACTCGGGTTCAGCAGTTGTGGACACAATGCAAACGGAGCCAGAAAGACAATGTGGGGAATGCAATTAGTTAATGTTACTGTTGAACTCAAAAAGAACAGTGGCTGGAGATACCCACACAACCACAATTACTACGACTGTCTGAAATTTGAAATGGTTACTTTAAAGAAAGAGACTGAGTCTGTGACAGTTCACAGCCATTTGCCATCTTCAAGCAACTTTGGTGCATAAAGATGACAAGAAAACAGCAATAAGAGTCTCTAAGACAGAAGATAAGTGGTGCTAAGTTGGCAACTACATGGAAAGGCATTTAACTGCATGCACAGGAATCCACATGAACTACTTACAGAGTCCAGCTAGAATCTAGACAACGTAGCTGCTGAAGGACAACGATTTGACTGCAAAATGGCATGATCAACTTTTCTTATTACCAGAATACAGCCAGTGGGCAACCAGTTGACAGCTCAGAGTGAGTCAGCCTGATGGCAGCATGTTGACAGTCTGTTTCCCACCTGTTCAAACGGACGCCTGGGAGTTGGGAGTTTTTTCTCCCTCCCATCACCAACAGGCCGTGGCAGAGGGCCGCCACTCACTGAACCTGGTTCTGCCAGAGGTTTCTTCCTGCTAAAAGGGAGTTTTTTTCTTCCCACTGTCACCAAGTCCTTCATCATAGAGGATCATATGATTTGGGGGGTTTTCTTTGTAATAATTTTAGGTCTTTACAGTGTAAAGCACCTCGGGGTGGCTCTTGTTGTGATGTTGTGCCAAATAAATACATTTGAATTGGATGGGTAACCTGTACTCAACCAGTTGTTTGCCACAACAGCTTTGTCAGTCAGTCAGTGCACTGTGCAGCCACAGATTGTTCCAGTGCAGTGTATCCTGCAATGGATACAAACTGTGATTGGAGTGAGTTATAATGGTCTGTGCTGGTTTGCACTGAGGGAAATGACTGGTTCCTTATCTGCTAAATGCAACACTGTTTACATCAGGTCTGCTGTACACATCTGATCCTGAAATCATTCATACATTGATGAGGTCACCGTGTAAAAAGGAGGCTCCTTCTACTTTTTTGTTGTTAGTTTGTAACCCTTTACTCATCTTATAATCTCAGATGGACAATAAGAGAAGGATGTACTTGTTCTGCTGGGTAATTAAGGATATGATGGATAATACGTTAGAGTAAGAAATTAGCCTTTTCAGTTATCCTTTGTAACAACTGGGTCTTAAAGGAAGCAGCATCTCTTGGTTGTCATTAGCTAATTAAATCTGTAAAACCATCTAAATAAGCTTGAAAAGTCTTCTGATGGAGCCTTTGTCCAGCCAGCGCTGAAGGTTTTAACAGTTTAGACGCTCAAACAGCCAAGAAAGAGTTAAGGTGCAATTCCACAATCAACTTTTTTGTAAAGAAATGTTAAATGATTGAGTTATTCATCATTAACTCGCTCCTCTTCAATTCTTCTGTCATCAACAGAAACACTGTCAGTTTTTGTCCTCAAGGTTTGGCTTCATATCAGCGCTGATAGCTGATGGCAGGAACAAACTTAAAAACTATTCAGTGTGAGCTAACTTAACAGTTCCACACAAACGCGGTGCCTCTGTGTGGAGCACACATAAAGCAGTGATGTGCAGAGAGCTCACATACAGAGAGAGAGAAGGATGGTGGTCAGTTAGTGAGCCATGAATAATTGAATGTGGTTAATGGGAAGGGATATAAAAACTGAAACTGTTTGGCCGCGTTGCAATAGAGACCAGAAGGCTGAGCGCTCGCGTGTGAGAGCATGTAGAGCTGTCTGTCTGAGGTACACTTTCACTTTTAGAGTGGACGTTTTGTTGGTCCTCCCACATTTCTTCAGGCTGCGTGAGGGTAAAGCCTTGGCTTAGGGTTAGGTTTAGGATCTGCTCTGCGTTTGGGTGGGAATTATGCAGTTAGCGGTCGCTTTAGGGTTGGAGTAAGAAGCTCCAGTAGATCAGGGAACGCGCTCACCAAGACAGCTGTGATGGTGCAGTGCATAGGGTTGAAATGTCTTCTAAAGCACGGCGGAGACCCCAAGATCAATCTGGTATGAAGTGTTTAAGTTTCATTACCCACAGATACGTTCAGATAATTTCAGTTTTCTGCGACGACGTCTTGTTTTCCTCGAAGAGGCGTCTCTCACGACGTCTTTTTAATGTGAGCAACACATCGCTAGCCTTTTTAATGTCCCTCCTTTTTAAAGCTAACCGTTTCCATCATTAGGGGTGTGGCCACCTTAACTGACAGGTGGATGTGATCGCAGGTAGCTAAAGCTAGGAGCTGCATATTGGACTCTTTTAATTGGAGTTATTGAAATGGAGTGTAGTTTTTTTGCCTTTTAGGAGCGTTATTATTATCAACTCTAGACCACTAATGTCAGGTGATTTTCACCTGAAAATAACAATAATTTCCAAGGGAATGCATAGGATCAACAACAAATCCAGTCAGCTGGTCATTTTTCCCACAGCCCTGCAGGGACGTGATGCCTTCACTGAACAAGAGTCACATGTCTGACAACATAGCATTTTTTGTTAACAACTTTCACCCCTATGATAGCTTTTTGTTTTTATGACACGCTGTATGTGAGAAGTAAAAGAAGAGTACTTCACTTTGCTGTGTAAACTTATATTGTAGTATAAGCCTTCGGTTTTAAGTGGCCACTGAAAGCCTGAAATCAAGGCTAAAGCGATATACACTGCAGATGGTAATATCAGTTTACTCAGCAGCATTATCTTTTGTTTCCTCCCACTGTTATCAACATGCTGCTCTTAGTCTGTAGGCTTGGCGATTGGCTGTGTCTTGCAGAAATTTGTTGCTTATCATTAAAACATGGAAGCTCGTGTTGTCTTTGTGTTGTCTTTGTGTATTTAAATGTTGCGCTGATGCAAAAAAAGAACAGCATAGAAGGTTTGCAGAAGATCTGAAGATGAGTGAAATGGAAGGAACGAGGTGGATGAAGACAGATGAGCGAGAGTGATAGTGTAGGAGGAGAGGCTGATGGTGTGTGATCATTTTTCGTGTCTCTCACGACTGAGACGGAGCATGTCATTGGTATTTATGGGCTGAGAGACCTCACACTCTTTGCAGCTGTTCTGTGAGAGAGCAGGAAGGGCTGGAGATTTGAAAAGACAACAGATGGAGGAAAGGCATAGGAGAAAAGAAAGATCAGGGAGAGAGCAGCGAAAGGAGGAAGCTAAAGAGAGAAGAGAGACGGGAGGTAATGTTGAAAGGCGAACCAGAGAGCAGGTGATGAGAGAAGGATGAGAAACAGGTTTTTGCTCCAGAAATGCCAGTGAGAGCATCACTGCTGGTGTTTCCTGCTGACTCTGCTTCTTATCTGCCTTTTCCCTTCTTTTCTTCTTTTACATGTAACGGCTGGATGACGGGAAGTAGGATCCAGAAGTGCCATCCAGCTGGATTATGGTGATGATGGTGAAAACGAAATGTCTTGCAGCGTTCAGGAAGAACACCAATATTTAACATGACATGTGACCTTTGCCTATCACCTCCTGTGACAGAGCGACTGCAGGATGACAGGCTGAGGCCTGCTGGTGAACCCATGGACTGGGAGGAGGTGAAGCTCTGCTCTTCCATGCTCATGAGAAGATGATTTTCAACTGACGTTACACTTTTTGATTTGTGGAGCTTCGAGTTGCGTTGCTTTCTTTCCCAGGTCATATTAGGGATGGTGAGTGTCTGAACTGAGCTTACATAACCATCTGCTGACTGTGAGATTTGGAAAATCTGCACATGGCTTCTTACCCCAGGATTTTATTATGAGACTCTGCAGGGAAGCCGATGCTTAGGCAACTCAGTTTGCTAAACGGCTCCAGTGGACCGTTGGTGGAAAAAAATGACTGGTATCACAAGATCTTAATAGACTGGAGTCCGCAATGATAACGTGCAATATCTTTAATATGGAGGGGCAAGCAAATCCTCTGTCAGCTGTGCTTTCCACACCTGCTTCTTGGAAACCGATGTTCTGATGTGCTGTATGGAGTGCAGAGCGCGGATACAACTGATTCACTGAAAAACAGGAAGTCTGACGGACCGTTCTGACTGTCAGGCAAGACGAAGCAATCTTGCACTCTAACCCCTTTGTTCTGGTTTTAACTGTCTTGGGTCTGAACCCCGGCAGGAGCACCTGACCGAACCAGGGAATGGTCGGCAGCTCAATTAAACTCTGTGTTTGGAGCACGCGAGGGCGAGGTCCATCTTGATCTCTGATTCAGAACTCGAAGAAGAAAAAGTCCTCTCCCCCCCACTTACCTCTGGTGGGGGGGAGGGTGAAGGGTACTTTTGTTTTTTAGGGTTTAAGGTTTATTTTTCACACAGTAGGCTTTAGGCCGTACAGTAAGGCAACTCTGCTCTGCATAACTTCAAATCCGGTCCAAGTTCTTCTTTGTTGCGTTAAGCTTCCTCTTCGTGTTCGGCCAGTTTAGGCAAGTTGTGTCCTCGGCCCTGTGGCGTATTTGTGTCACCACTCTGTGAGTTAGCCTTTGGCTCTGCACTAGCAGTAGCTGTGACTCAGGCAGCATTTCATTCGGTGCAGAAGTTTAGCATTTAGCCTAAGACTTGGCTTGAATTGTACTACCTGGATCTAAACAACTGTGACAGCATTTAGGCTATAAGTCACCGTTGTCCACTGGGCATTTTCCCAGCTGTTTTTTTTTTTTTTTTTTAGCCTGAGGTTCCCTTGCCATTGGCCTCAGTGCTAACTTTTAGACCTGTTAGTCATGGATGCTAATCAGGGCCCAGGCCAGGGCAGTCCAGAAAGCCCTAACCGGGCGGTTGAGTATCTTCTTGAACTCAACAACATTATCGAAAGCCAGCAGAAGCTTCTAGAAACACAGCGGCGCCGAATTGAGGAGCTGGAGGTCCAGCTGGACCGCCTTAGCCAAGAGAACAAGGACCTACGTCTGGACCGGCAGCCCGTCGCTCCTCCTCCACCTGCTCCTCCTCCCGAGCCTCCTCTCCCTCCTCCTCCACCGCCGCCTCCGCTAGCTCAGACCACATCGGCTTCTATTTCCACTAAGAATCACCATCACCACAACAGCCAGCACCAGGCCCCAGCACAGCCTCCCTCCTCCATCCCCCTCCACCACCAGCATCATCAGGTGCACCACCACTCCTCCACCCACCACTCCCATTCTTATAACAGCACCAACAGCACCACTCCGACTCCAATTCCAGTTCCCGCTCCAACCTGCGCCCCAACCTCTCACTCTGTACCGACTCAAATTCCAGCTCCGATCTCCTCTTCAGCCCAGGCTGCTCCTCCCCCACCTCCGATTCCACCCAGGGATCAGCCTCGAGCCCACAGCCGGCTGACCCGCATGCCCTCCACCAGCACTGGCACCAACACCAACTTTGTGGAGAAGGAGAAGGAAAGGCTGGAGCGCCTGCACAGAGCCAACGCTGCCAACAACCATCACGCCCACACCCTCCACCACCACAAATTGTAAGTTCCAGTGTATTTTTACTATAAGCAGGGCCAAAGGTAGCATGAGAAGATGGCAAACCAGGCAAATTCACAGGAAAAAGCTGATGGTTAAATGGTGAATAGTGGCTTGTAAGTCTTGAGATTCCTTTAATTTCCTCTGGAAAAATAAGGGCTGCCATATTGCCACAGTTATCCTGAGCGGTGTGCATCTCCCTGAGCACAGCTCTTTGTGTCTGAACAGATCACCTTTTGCCTTTTTCTTTGTATAATAAATGCTTTCAAATCTTGCAGTGATAATCTTTTAACTGCTAGGGAACACGTATTGCACATATGTTTTTATAATATGGCATCCTTTCACTAAATTTGCAAATGCAACCTTGGCTTGAAGCCCTTCACTACATTGTCTGCTTTGCCAAAACTCATGTAAATCTTTGGCTTTGATCGCTACTAACTTTGCTGCTTCTCTCACTCAGGTTTTGTGCAAGCCCTCTTGCTTAGTCTGACCAGGAAACATCTGTTTTGCTTGATTCCTCGCTGGCGCAGCAATGTGAGCAAGCTGAACAGGGTTTACTTTAACGGTCTCAAACAAGTGGGAGAGGTGAAGTTTGCCACTCGAGCATTCCCTCCTCCAAACCAGAGATGTTTGTGAGACAGTGTGATTGGTGGGTCTACCGGACTGATAAATATTCATCCTTTTATCAGCTAATAGAGCTGCAGAGTGAAAGGTCGTAGTGGGAATTTTATATATTACAGACAAGCGGGAGCGTGTGGGACACCGGAGACAGATGAACTAAACAGCTACAACATCTCAAACACTGATAATTGGTGGAGCAAAGACTCAACAGCGTTATGCAACCGATACTTTTGGAATAGGAGTGGTTGTTTGCTGAGAGGCCAGAAAGAAAACACTGTGTACTGTACAGATCACCATGGTAGCTTCCTCTTTTGATTTGTGCTCATATTTTGTTTGAATTTTGTCACCCTGAAGTTGTTTTTCGTTGGCTTGGATCGGCTTTGTTGCCTGGCAACACTGTCTTGCGTGCATCCTATCAGGAAGTGTTGAATGACGGCTCCTCGCTGCCGTCTGTGACTTTCGTCTCTGGTGCCGTAGGCAACAGGATGCAAGCTTGCTGCTGTCCCGTGCGTCCATCGGGCACTTCCTTCGTAGCTGGTAACTCTGAAGCGTTGGAAGTGCTGGCCATGGTGATCTCTGTTGCTATGCAACTGTGGAAAACCTGTTTGAAGGACAGCACTCTGGCTAACAGTTGAATGGTTTTCACCTCGCTCAGTGTGCTGAACGCTCAGAGGAACATGGAGCGTTGCCTTCTTCCCTCTGCAAACACAGAGCAGCTGCAGGAGCAAGGCTCCCGATAGACCTGCAGAAATGAGGCTGGGGAAACGCAGTGATGACTCATGGAGACACATTTAATAGTACTATAGCTTTGTCTTATAGGCTCTCGTATGTGCAGCCAAAAAGTAAAGCAGATTGCACACGGAGGTTGATAGAGGGTGAGTCAGACTCTCAGATACGGGTTCGTGTGATTAATCAAAATGCAGAGGGAAAAAAAATCCTTCTGAGCCCTGAGTCATGGGACGTTCAGGTGCAGCCAATATTGTGAGAAAAAGCTGACCTCAAGCTTGCAAATGATGTAACATGTGCAGAACAATGATGAAGTCTGACAGCAGCGGAGATAAGGCTGATTCGTTATGAAATCGCACAGTACAATCGGCTGCTCGCTGCCTCTTCGACTGACTGAGTGCGATCCAATAAATCCCACACTACACTGGGGTAGATTATGGCACAGAGGCATGACAGCATGTTGCAGAGCTGCCTACACTGGTTTCTTAGTGATTTCGTTTAGGGCATGATGCAGCAAACTGCAAAACACCCTCACACAGATTCATCCTGCAGCACCTCGGGCTGAAGTGGGGAGAAACACGAGCCACACTAGGAAGCGGTAAATACTGCACGACGTGACGAAGCAGTTCGAATGTTTCAACTGATGAGACCTTGACTGCATGCAGCAACTTCTGTCAGAAATGTTTTCTCAATGTCAGTTTTCGATTACGCTACCGCCAACAAATCTATCCACAATATGTCCTTGCCCCAAGATCAAAAACCTGCACGTCGACATAAACAGAAGCATGCAGATCCAAGAATGTCTGAAGTTTAGGTTGTATCAGTTATTCATCAGCTGTTTTGCACAGCCACACTGAGACAAAAATAAACCACAGCACATCACAGTTGGGCAACTGGAGAAATAGACCAGCGATTGAGCGAGTGCATCACCACTTGGTTTATTGTTCCCAAGCCTGGTTTTTGTGGTTCTTCTGCAGAGCTGAGAGCCCCGATATTATCGTGTTGAGCAAAAAATAAGAGTCAGGACTGTACCTCTGATGAGACATATTAGCTAATTGTTTTAGTATTTTATGCAAAGGGGGCATCAGCAAACCCCATTTGTTGGGCTGATGAGGCAGGTTGGAAAATTTTAACCTAACGCCTATTCTGCAATAAAAAAATATTCAGCAGCACAGAGTTCGAGAGAACCTTGAATGGTTTTTACTAAAGATTGCAGAAGATTCGGTGAACTCATCATCTTGTACTGTAGCATTCTGCGGCGTGACGCAGTGGCCCCAAACATCTGTCCACAGTTACATCTGAGCAGGACTCGTATCTGAAGAAATGCATGCACGTGTAACTCCTTGGTTTACCCCTGGAGTACTGTATACACACTT
>VUQR01001508.1:14582-38452 GCA_015108515.1 Hemichromis elongatus | reverse complement strand
AATAAATGGAAACACGGTCTCAGCTGATGGTGATGTTTTATTTTCTGTGCATTAAGTAATATGAGTTGCCAGAGACCACACGATGAACTGTGAGGAGGCCGTAACCGTAATCACTGTTGTTCCATCCCATTGATCCACGAGGGAAGACTGATGGAGGACGGTTATGGTAATGAACAGAGAGAGTGATGTTGTTTCTGCAGTGTGGGTGTGGAGGAGTCACAGGAGTCAGATCTGTAGGATTCAGATGGATGAAGAGAGGAGAAAGAGAAAAGAAAAATAAAATAAAATGTGGATGTATCATCTTGTTCCTTTCTTTACTAAAAGATCTCTTGTGCTTGCTTTCTGACCCCACTGCATCCTGCTATTAACCTGAGAATTGTCCCTGGGTGATCTGGATGCTGACATTTGATTATGGGACTATTGCATATAAAGCCTGGTTTTAATGGGAGTCCTAATTGCCTCCTTTCTTCCTACATTGCGATCAGATCTTGTTATCTAAATTTGGTAGGAGGAGCTAACAGACACGCCAACAAACAAATGGATCATGTCCGGTCAAAGCGGTTTTTCAAGGACCCACCGAGATGCTTTTTCTTTAAAAATACTGAAGCATGGGATTATACTTGCATGTGGACCCACATGTGGACAGCTGTTCATACACAGATAAGTAGTTGTTTGTCTCACAGATTAAACATCATTTGAAGGTAGGAATGAAAGTTAGGCCCTGATTTCAGTCTAAAGGGCTGTTTAGACTGGAAACAAAGCTCATTGGTTACGGCAAAAAAGAAAATAGTTTTTTCAAAACTTCATTAAGTCTCCAGATCTGGCCTGGCGCACGAGGTCCACATCAGTCATCATCTGCCACGGACCAGGAGCTAAACAGAGACAAAGACGACCATTAATAATCCTTCCATAGACTGAGAAACATTCTGTTATATGGATCCTCAGTCTTGGTGTGAGTGAATGATAGTACGAGCACTTTTTACAGCCTCTTTCATCCATTCATACAAACCCATACACAACACTTTAGCCCATAGTTTTAAGCTTCCTTTCTAACTATCACAGTTTGAAAGCAAGTCACAGTTTTGTGTGAGGGCCTTGAGTGCTGGAAAAGAAGGCAGATGGACTTCTTTGGGGTCATGAAGACATTTGGCCTCTCATCAAAGAGGCTTCTGCATTTCTAAACACAGCCCAGGTGTTGAAAGTGGCCGTTTATGTCATTAAGCCACTGTCAGTCATGGTAGGTGTTATGATCACCCGGAGGACTAATGGGAAAAACCTCTGTAAGACACTGCCCCACCCCACCATCACGGGACCCACTGAGGTCACCTCTGAGGGAAGCTGTGAAGGGGGTTTGTCTGTGTAGCTTCTCAGTCTTCCAGGTCATGCGATTCTGAGGAGCTTCTTCAGTTCTTGGGTTGGGCGTTGTCCCTTTGGAGGGTCGCTGACCTGCTATTGGTCACGTGTTTTGGGTGAAACTGTTGTGACACCTTTCCTCGCCCAATCATGTGACCCATTGAGATCACCTGATGCAAGATGTGAGTGGGCGTTTAGGCGTCTGGGAAGGAATCTCCAAACTGGTTATAGCTGGCAGACAAATGGTGTTGTAAGCCCCGCCCCCTGTTCAAAGATGGGCGTTCATGGCTTCTTTCACGGCTCTTTTTTAAACCATCTGTCTTCTCTGTACAAAATGTGAACGTTGGCGTCCTCGGAACATTGACATTTGACCTTTTTAGATGCAGGTCGACAGCAGTGTCCTGTCCTGTCGGGGTGCCATATGTTTATTAAGTGGCTGTTTGGTTCCTCCTATGTGAAGGACTGGTGAGGAAAAACTCCTCTATAACAGGAAGAGACCTCAAACAGAACCAGGCTCAGGGAGAGCCAAGCTCAGGGACTGACTCGGGGTAGGAGATGGAGAAGCGAGAGCAGGGAAAAAATGAAGCAGGTGAACCTGATGACATCACCTTGTGGCATCGACCTGGGTCCAAAGTTTTCCCACATTTTTGATTCTGTGAGAAAAAAAACAAACAAACATGAGCTTCAACAAACAATTAACATGTATTGTAAAATAAAAGTCTGAGAAAGGTACAACATGACAGGAAGGTGTTACAGCAGTGGAAACCTGTACGTTAACAAGCCTGCGAGATTCGCACAATGAAACAGCAATTTTTTTAAAAAGCCACGTTTTTGACACCATAACAAAACGCTTTTCAGCCGGAGAGGAGACGAGAAGAAGAAAGCGCTGAGTGAGAGTGAGAGGGAGGAGGCGGGGCCACGTGGGTGCTGTGGTGTGTCAGCTCGCTGCCACGGAGCGTAGCGGGAGCAGAAAAGTGCAGCTGGTGCCGGCGTACTGACGCCCTGTAGGAGGCTTTAAAACATGTTCGAATGTTCAGAACTGATGTGGAATGAAAAACCTTTAACCAAACAAAGACTTGAGCTACACTCGCATCAGGACCACTACACCCCAACATTATTGCATCAAAGTTTATGTTTGAGGAGTTTGTCTGATCCAGGGCAGTGATCATCAGTGAGCCAGCCTGGGGAAACACAAGACGAGGAGGGCCGGGGCTAACTGGTTGGCAGCAAGTGAACTTTCAAAATAAGAGCGTGTGGGTTGCTCGTATAAACTGATCGCAGATGTTGTCAATGGTCATATTTTAAAACACATTTCCAGATATCAGGTGTCTCTGTAGAGATCGCGGTTAGTCCTCCTCTCACTCTCCTGCAGGTCACTTCCTGCTCGCTCGCTCGCTCTCTCTCTGACCCCGTTTTTGTAAACAGCTGCTGACATCTGGCTCTCCTTGTCCTGATGATGATAGCAGGAGCGTAAATGAGCTCGGTCAGCAGCATCAGCAGGTGTTTGTGTGTGTGTGTTTTTTCTCTTCATCAGTTTGCTGTCCTGGATACGGAGTCCTACCGAGTGGTAGGACTCAGCCTCCGCAGGTTTCAAACCAAAATCCCTGAGGAGTTTTGTTTGTGGGGTTTTACAGCTCTTTACTTCATTTTGAATGTGTGCGTGTGTGTGCATGTTAAGACATCTTTGTAAGGACATAAAATTGTCATGCTACTACACTTGTGGGGACCACCAGTCACTTGTGGGGACAAAACGCCGGTCCCTACAGGTTTGAAGGCATGTTTGGGGCTTAAAATGTGGTTTAGTGTCAGCGTTAGTTAGGTTATGGTTTAGGCTCAGGGTTAGGCTTAGGCATTCATTTTTGATGGTTAGGGTAAGAGGCTCGGGAAAGCCTTATTTCAATGAGATGTCCTCACTAAGATATAAAAATGAGTGTGTGTGTGTGTGAGCTAAAAGTCATTACCCCGTTTTTTTGTTGTTGTTTTTAATGGAGGTGGATTTAAAGCTCCTGATCAGCGCTGACTGTTGCCTGCTCATCATGACCTAAACATATTTCCACCAACGTGCTGCAGCAGTAACAAAGACGAGGCTCGTTTGAAGGATTGTTCGTACGATCACAGCAAGCTGCATGTCTCCTCATGCTTCCTCATCAACAGTGGAGCTAAAAATCCTGTTGTAGGAAAAGTTGTAAAATGTCTGTTACACGGAGGCTTTTAATGTTGTCGTATCATCGTTGATTATTTGAAGTATTCTGGAATAATTTTTGTATCGTTCCAGCTTTTAAGGAACTAGTTTTTTGTCTTCTCTGCTCTTTACTCACCTACAGACGACTCACACCTTCAGTCAGAACATTAAACTTGTCTGGATCGATACGTTAGAGCCGATCGAGGCAATAGATCAGCTTCTTGATCGATCGGTTGTTTAGCGTGTGTTCAGTCAGGCATGAGTGCACGTACAGCGCCCGTGGCGATGTTTGTTACAGGAAACCAGTGAGTGGATTGGCTGTGTTTGTGAAAGTGTGGTTGGTTTAAACACTTTTTAAAGACACGCGATCTGTGATCACATGAAAAAAGAAATTAAGAGTGTATTGGGGGAGTTTTTTCACAGAATTGTGTGAAAAAGCTCTTTTTCACACGACGGTGCGACTGTATGGTTTACACGTTGAGCTGCCTCCACTTGGGTCTCAGTGCTCTGTGAAGCAACAACCTGTAAAGTGAAAAACGATGTTGTCTTTATTTTATTCCAGTTCCAAAGAGTCGAGGGAGACTCTGACCATCTGGAGAAAAAGCCAGACAGTCTGAGGAACGACTAGCAGCCCATAATTAAATTAAACATTGACCAAAGTCGCTGGCTGTGCAGACCTGGTCCAAAGTGTTCTTTTATTCTGTCGCTCCACAGAAACACACGAGGCTGCTGGGTGAGACTTTTTAATGCTCACAAACAAAAATGCGCCAACAGGCTGGAGAACCTCAGCAAATCCTCCTTGGGTTTGTTTGTTTGTTTTTTTAGGACTGCAAATTTGACATCCACTGATTTTCTTCCCTTCACTTGTTTACATATATTATGTTGTCCTCACAATAATATATGTAAAAGGATGAAAGAGAAAGCAAAAAAACAGAACTAAAATGACTTGTTATAAGGGCCAAGTAATGACAGTCTTGATTTATCGCCCTTCTGTCTCTTTAGGACACATTTTATAAAACATTTCTGCATTTTATAAAAAGTCAGTCTTTTGAAAGCTGTCAAATCATCTTTTTATAGTTTGAAATAATTTTTAATTGCATCACATCATTTATTAAAGCACTTCCAGTCCCAGTTTAAGTGCAGGGACTCGCGGAAACTCAAAATCTCTTAACGCTGAACACTTGTCCCCTCCGGCTCACCGTAGTCTGCACCTCATGCAATCTAATTAGAGCCTGTGTGTGTGTGTGTGTGTGTGTGTGTGAGAGAGAGAGACGGGAGTGAGATGACATCATTCGTGGTGCTTTATGGTGTAATCATTCATGAGCTGACCTGGACGTTGACACGCACAGGGCATCTGTTCACAAAGCGCTCGCGGCGTCTTGTTTCTCCGTCCCTCCGTCAGCCCGTCTGTCTGTTATATTTGGAAACATGGAAATCAGACATTGAGCTGCTGCTGCTGGAGAAGGTGGGGTGGAGGGGGTCCAGTGCTGCATTGTCATGGCAACAGCTCGGTATCCAGAAAAGGTGAAAGGAGAGAGTCAAATTTCTAAATAAAAGGTCCTGTTCCCACCGAGGCCCGAGTGTGAAATAATCCGATGCGCTCTTCAGTGAAAGCACACTAGTCTGTGTGCGAGGTCTCGTTGTAAAGACTGATTTCTGGCAGCAGATCTCACAGGACGCAGATGGCACAGGGGAAAATCTGGCAGCCAGCTGATGTAAAGATGTGACTTTTATTTTACGGCACGTCTGTCAGGCTCTGTGCTCAACAGTGGACCTAAAAGCGAGGCTGCAGACACGAATATGGAGCCACGAGCCTTCATACTGTGTGGTCAGTCGGTCGACGCACTCTGTGCGTACAGGAGAAGGTAACAGACGGACGGTGCTTAGGGTGAGCTGGTGGGGAGTCAGACCTGATGATTCTGGACCGCCTGAGGTCTTCCTGTGTGCAGCTCATGTTTTCTTCTCATGTTGGGGTTGAGTTTATCCGTCTGATCTATCATTTTCATGCCATAATACTTTTCCTTCCTACTCTTTAAAAAAAATATTTCAAAAGCAAACATTTGGTGCTTTTTAAAACACAACTATCACCAAAGAAGCTGATGTGCTCAAACAGAACAACCTCATGCTAGCCTTCGTACTTTGCTGCCTGATGTAATTTTAGGTTTTCCTACGAGGTGGCTCTTCTGTGTTGGTCCATCCTCTTAGCCAGAGGTTGTTCGGTTTCCCCGATGTCTAAGTCCTGGTAATCCTCCTGGTCCTTAACAGCGTTCACTATGTTACTCTGTTTGTGTCGGGGACCCGATCCTTGGGGTGGACCAATCTTTGGTGTAGCATGTTTTGGGGTTTAAAAGCCAGCCCATTGTCCCGTCAGTGGGCTGGTTTCAGTCATTATGCAAATGTCCTGTTTATAAGATTGGAAACCTGCAGCCAGCTGAGACTGAAGCAGTCACCTGGATGAATGACGAAACGTTTCTCCCACTGAAAATGCCACACCCACCTGAACAGAATCAACTTCTTGAGGGTTCCTGAGCACAGTTGTTGCCATGGACTAAATTGTAAACAAGTGCACATTTGGGGGGTTTTTGGAAATCAAGGGTGCAGTGTTGGGTAACTTTGAACATTTTTCATTGATTTTAATGGATGTATAGATGATGCCTTTGGGCACGTCGTGTGCGCTGCTCGCGTCAGCTTTGAATGAAACAGATTGTGAAACGGTCTTAAAGTCCAGCTTTGTTCATACAAGTAGGTCTAAATCTTCCAAAGGAATGAACTCTGCAGAAAGAGCCATGTAAAGTTTTAATGAGGGAGCATTGCTAGCATGTCGTTCCTTTTCAGATCGAATAATCTTTGGAGGATTATTTTGAATAAGTAGTTGAAAAAACACATTTCCCTTGTTGTGTACTTCGAGTGTACCGCTAGAGAGTATAAATATGCGTTGAACTAATGTTTCAACACATACTTGCATCATTGTGTGAATACTTTTTTTGAAGTTAGCTTCTGCTGCACAGGAGCTGGTCGGAGGGTCGGGGTTATTTCAAACAATAAAGTCTAAACATTTGGTCAGATGTCCTTATACAAACGTTTTACGTGCCTCTGTTCACCACAGGGGTGATGTGTGAACTATCTGAAGGAAATTCTTGTAATTTGAAGCTCCAGTTAAAGGTCGCTCTGACTTCAAAACATATTTTGGTCATAACTGAAGAACTCCAACAGTAATTATGACAAAGCTGTACACAAAAATCAAATAGGATCAATTTAGTAACAGCGTTTGATCCTCAAAAGGTCAAAAGTCAACAGGTATAGTTGTAACCACATCACAGTCGTTTCCTGAGGCTGGAACTATTACGTCTTTGTTACTGTTACAGTAAAGAATGTTTTTAACAAACGGCCCATGTTTCAAATATTAATAATATAGTAATCCCTAAAACCCAGACGGCACTAAGCACTCAGTTTTAGACACTTTATGTCTATTCTTTGTTGTTTATGATGCATCAGAGAAGTGTCTATATATGGTACACAGGAAGTACAGAAGCCCCGCCCATGTATCTTTTGTTTGCAAAGGACGGGCGATTAGAAGTAAGCTGGTCTAAAGGGAGGATTACTTTAAAGAGGGAAGCTTGTTTCAGACAGAAGGAGATGAGAGCTGTTCTCAGGCTGTTTTCAGTGTTCGACATTTGCAGGTATTCTACTCATGACTGATGCTGAGAAAATGTTCTGAAATCTGCACTTCCTCTTTAAAAGGCTTGTTCCAGTGTTTCCTTCTCTGGTCTGGGTGAGACATGATGCCATGAGAAGTAAAGCAGACTTGGTACAGTAGAGGCCCTGCGGTGCGTGCAGATGGGTTAGAGGGTGTGCGCTTGTGTGCATCTTCGTTGTCACTGGTAGAAAATGTCTGCTGCTGTGTGTCTCAGTCTGATGACATCGCCAGTAATCCATCCACGCTGCTGCAAAACCCGAGAGGATGCACGCACTGCATGCTGGGAAAGAAGCTGCCAGCAGTCTCGCTTGGTTTTGTTCAGTCTGGAAGCAGAAAAAGCCTCTTGAACTACGAGTGAGTGAGTTTGCTCTTCCCCAAACTTCTTTGGTGTCGTATGTGCGCTTCTACCTCGTTGGTTGCCTACGTTTCCCAGAATGCTTGTGGGCCCCATCTTGTTGACTTCAAGAATGGTACATGTATGCTGACAGAGAGCGCACGAGTGCCGTGGAGGTTAAAAGTGGGAATCGCACCCCAACCTGTGGTGAACTTTAGGGCTTTTTCTGATTTTCAGTTTACAGTCAGAACAATTTTAACAGCAATAAACTGTTTTAATGTCACGTGTAAAAGTCTTTAAAATCTTCAGGCCATTGCATCTGAAACCTTTTATTCTTCATGAGCAGGAGGGGTTTAAATGAACTATAGTCCCTGGCTGCTTAATGGAATTTAATACAACTTTATACTCGAGTGACAAGATTAAATAGAACCTTGAATTTTCAGTATTCTTTAAAATGTGACTCATGTTCCTGTGATTCAAATCAATTTAAGATTCACTGACGTTATTATCACATTATTATTAATACTGCATGCCAGTTACAATCCTTCCTAAAAATATGTTCATCCTTAGATGTCTCATACGTAGAGATCACTACCTGATTTGAAGCCCTGTCATTATCTGATTTAGGAGAGCTGTTTGCCACCATTAAAGCATTCAAACTGGTATGGTGCTGAGGGGAGGGGAGGCGATCTCAGCCCTGCTGCTGTACATGGAGACACTAGAAAAGAGAGACCTGAAGTCCTCTGGAGTTTTTTGTCTCGTTAATTATTGAATTTATTCTCTGAGATTTTAGATTAGATGCTCCATTGCTCGGATACAGCACGTGCACACACCCAGCTGTTTGAATACTAGCAAGTCCAACAACTCTGGGAGGAGATAGCTCAGAGTGTTTGCCCCATGATTGAAAGTCCACTGAACGGCTACCCTGGTACCCCTGAGCAAGGTACCCTCCCTACACACCGAGTGATATAGTCTCTCCAGCATGCAGCAGTCCTGGCTCTGCCTCGGGGCCTCCTCCCGGTGGGACATGCCAGGAACACCTCACCCAGGAGGCGCCCGGGGGGCATCCTTGTCAGAGGCCCGAACCCACCTCAGTTGGCTCCTTTCAATGTGGAGGAGCAGCAGCTCTACTCTGAGCCCTTCCCGGATGGCCGAACTTCTCACCCTATCTAAGGGAGAGGCCAGCCACCCTTCGGAGGAAACCCATTTCCACCGCTTGTATCCGCGATCTCGTTCTTTCGGTCACTACCCACAGCTCGTGGTCATAGGTGAGGGTAGGGACGTAGATCGCTTTTACGCTCAGCTCTCTCTTCACCACGACGGACCGATGCAGCGTCCGCTGCACTGCAGCTGCAGCACCAATCCGCCTGTCTATCTCTGGCCTCCTTCTCCCATCACTCGCGAACAACACCCGAGATACTTAAACTCCTCTGCTTGCTTCACTGAGTGAATGGGTTAAATGCAGAGAGTAATTTCCCTACAGGGACTGATAAAGTATAAAGTGTACGTTAACGCCGACATAGTGATCGCAGCCATCTGAAATGAGCCATGCAGGCTTTCTGAAACACACAATGGCTACAAAACCCACATTTGGAGCAAGATGGCACCAGCTCGCCTTTAGCTGTATCTTTATGCACGAAGGCATATATTGATTGATACAGTATATTGATTACCACATTTAATAATAAGGTTGCTTGGTGTGATAAATGTTTGCAGACTGTAGCCGAGGACACTTCGGGTCACTTCCTGTGTGATGCCATCGTCACTACACGTTACTCTTTTGACTTTCACATTTTGTTTCATTAGGTCATGGAAAAGATTCGTTTCGACTGTTTCACGAACACGTTTGAAGATTCTCACAGTGGTGAGTCCAGCTCGATCTGGTCTAACTGCCTGAAAATGATTGACAGTCAAGCCGAGGCGATACTGATCACACACCCAGCAGTGCTGATTAACCTAATGCTAACTAACATGGGCTGATGGCTCAGGTGATACCGTGCACACCTCCAGATGTCTCATGTGGGTCACACTTGAAGCTGCTGTAGCCTCTCTACATTCACAGCACATCTACCACAAGCCACTTTGCAGCCCACCCCCACCCCAGCTCCTTTCCACACTATGTCTGACTCGGCCGCTGTCATCTCTGCTCTCTGAACAGGGTTTGACTACTGCTCCTTGAACATTACAGTAACACCAAATATAAATGCATGCCTGCGATGTGTCATCTCAGAGGACTTGACCTTGGAAGGTTAAGATCGTACAGTAACACAGAGGAAACTCCAAGAAGTTTATGAGCGTGTGCGGTGCAGAGAAACGGTTACTGAACCCATCACAAAACTACTGACAGGAATTACAGGGAAAAATGACGTGCGACAAAACTTTATTGTATAATTGCATTCAAATAAGACGAATCGTTTCTGAGGGAAACTGGGTCACTGCAGCAGCAGAGTCGAGTAATCCTCACTCTGTGAGAATAGGAGTACAGTATAACAGTATATGTAGGGTAGTGCAAAATATAACTGCAAAGTAGATCAGCAGTTAAAAGCTTAGAGCATCACAGAGAAGTGCTCCCCCTACAGGCTGCATCACTCTCATGATTTTTGTGCTGCAGTAAAATAATTACCACAAACACTCTGATGTTTCTCATTTTCACAGCAAACTCGTGTTTTAGCTGCAGTGTGTGTGTGTGTGTGTGTGTGTGTGTGTGTGTGTGTGTGTGTTTGTCGGGACCTGACTGACACGCACACACGGGCTCTGCATGGCACATGTTGCATACAGTACTGCGTGGTCTTGCTCTTTGAAATTTAAGGAACATGGTCCACACTTGTACAGGTTTATATTTAGATTTTTTGCTCCTGCCAAAGGAACCTGGGGGCGCTTGTTTCGTGTGATCTGGGTGAAGTGACCCTTTAAAACACTCTAGAAACTCTGGGGAGGAACAGAGTTGGCACAACTGAGTGGAGAACGTGAGCTACACTGTCTGCTCCTGTTCATCCCGGGGTTTGACATTTGCAGCTGCTGCATCTGTGTGTGTGTGTGTGTGCTCGCGTGTGCGTGTGTGTGTGAGCTATGAAGCTGCAGCAGCACTGAGTGCCGCAGGCTTGTTGAATGGAGGTGCACAGTACTTAAATATCAGCAGCCTGCCATGCACCTGTGAGTGTGTTTGTGTGTGTGTCTGTGTGTTAACACTCAGGCCTCTGTTTGTCGCTGTGCGTGCGTGCCCTAAGTGTAAGTAAATGTGTGTGTGGGTGCGCTGCAGGAGGAACTGGGCTGGCTGATATGAATAGAGAGGTGATGAATTACCTCTCAGAGCCGAGCCGCAGGACAACACCCTGGGGTCCAACTGTGTGTGTGCGTATGCAGAGGTGTCTGCTGGCACAGGATGTATAGACAAAAGTTGGGCGGTAAGGTCACAGTAGAGGGAGAAAGAAAGCATACCTGAGAGCTTTGTCTTCTTGTTGTACGGCACACAGACCTACAGTAAAGCAGCTTTGTTAGCCTGGATATTTGCTGGTGGGGCGTTCCGTGTGCAAAACGTTGATTTGGCCACTAAAATGGGCAAATATATAAGAAAAGAGCTGGTACAGTTTTACAAGGAAAAAATAATTAATTTAAGGAACCGCGTTGCTTGGATCAGTTGTCCAGACTGAAGCGCGGCTCATCTTAATGTAAGCACACTTGTCGTGTTTTTCTGCCCTTACTGTGACTGTAAGGACGTCATTGGTGCTCTAAAACCCTTTATGAGTTATTGGTCCCAGGACTTTCTGAATCTCATGCCAGCCTGATGGTGAGGAAGATGCGGTTCTCTGACTGATTTAAAATGAAAACTTTTTTTTTTTCATGCATGTCAAACATTTCACGGCTCCGTTAATGGTTCAGTCCGAGGTGCTGTAAAGGTCAAAGTCTCCTCTCACCAGAACGCTGAACAAATGCCACGCTTTTCACACCCTTACCTACATCATTACTATGGCAACACGTACAGAGAGTCTGCCACCACACAGGTGAAACTGTTGCAAAAAATGATCTTTGCTCAAAAGCTTCCTATTGTGGCTCTTGATTGGCCGTCTGGCTGCAGGTGTGAAACAGCCGCCATCACAGGATGTTCTTTGAGTGAGATAGCTCCCTCTTGATTTTAATTCAGGGTGATTAACTTATGTTTTACCTAACCAGTCTTCACATCAGTTTATGATTTGGTTTTGCACAGAATGATGACCTATGATTTTTCCCCCTCTTTTGGTTTAACGGCTGTTTTAAGTTAAATGCCACAGCATCTTTAAACTGATTGGGGACATTTAATAAAGTTCTCTTACTTTCTGCCATTTTATCTGAGAGATTAGTTTTGGGTCAGGGTGTGTGCGTGCGTGTGTGTGTGTGTGTGTACGTGTGTGTGTGTACGTGTGTGTGTGTGTGTGTGTGTGTGTACGTGTGTGAGCGTGTGGCCTCTTTACAGATGTAACCTATTGGAAACAGTAAATCAACTGTGAGACGCAGCAGTGGAGGATCTATTTAAAACACGTCCACTCACTTACACACGCAGTCCTTGTTACCGTGACAACATGTTTCTTCATTTGCAACGGTTGCCCTTAACAACACTATTGGCATGGCCTCCTTTCGGGAGCTGTTGAAGCTGAAATGCAGCATCTCTCACTCTGACGGTTTGTTCTTCCATCTTTTTTTGGCTCCTTTGTTTCTATCGTGGATTCTGCAGATTAGGGGTTAAAGGTCACGGCGTACTGACAGACGCTGTCGCAGCCCGTGCAGAGTCCATTAGATGAGCACGCCACAGAAACTGAAGCAACTAGTCTGTCTAAAGCTTCACACAAAAACACGCCGTCGTCAGAAAGAAAGCTGTATAAGAACTCTTTCACCCCCTCTAGCGCACCCTACAGGCTGCTGGGCTCCCTTCACCCCAGTGGAAAGGAAGTGTTGGTCAAAAAACCATATGATTTGATTAGCGATGTGGTTATTCTTAGACTATCTTGTGTCTCATACACATTAATCATACACTCTGTGTTTGACTTGACTACAACCCGGCTACAGTTAAATAGTCCACACATGACCTTGGACCTCCTTTTCTTCCTTTTCCTAATCACTGCTCCTTGATAGTAACATCATGAGTTAGATTAAAGATGTGAATGAGAATTTATGTTGTTCAGTGAATACCACCCTGAAGACGGACGATAAAGCGTCTGGGAATACTTCATTACCAAGCCTGTCATTTTAAATAAATAGGACAGAAATGTCTGAAATGAAGTGTTTGCCACAGTTAGTCGCTCATTCTGTCCACTCTTATTTTCCCTTCCTGCTGGACAGATGACAGTGTGACTCCGATCCCTGAAATAAAGTAAAGTAAGTTCATGAAAATTTATGGATTCAATGCTGAAAGCAGAAAATTTCAGCGACAGACAAAACAAATATAACAGATCCACAGAATACATAACAGATGGACACAGCCACCATGATGTGAGTCACTGGTGAGCTGCTATAGGGCTGTATTGAAGCCAGAAATGACCATATTTGGATGAGTGGGTGAAAAGCTAGCCAGCTGACACTGGCTAGCTTAGTTAGCAAGCGGCAGCCGTAGATTATATGGATTTTCTGGTCTAACAGAGCACCTCATTCACCCAATCACACATCAATCACACATTCACATTGGCTTTGTGTTCATTTCTTCCTGGTTTGAATGCTCTGAGATGTCATGTTGGGTTCGATCAGCCAATCCCTGCCAGCGGCTTCCTCCTCGTCTCTGTGGTTGTTGTGCTGTGATGGGAGTCGAGTGAACACGTTTAATTGTACTGTTAATTGATTAACTGATGTCAGTTAAAGTCACTTATCTCTTCCTGCTTCCTTCATGTGAGCTTGTCAGGACCTCTTTCACACCTCTCACTGGCTGGTAATTGGCCAGACACACTGGCTGCATGTTGAGGTGGCATCGTTAGAGCAGACACGCGTTCCATGTGATGCGATGTAAGTAGATTTTTAACTTCCCGCTGAGGTTAGCGGCCGGTTTTATGAGAGAGACCTGCGTGTGATGACAAACTGAGCTTCAGACCGATCGTCCTTTTCCTGATTCTGTCAGGCTGTCACTCTTTAACTTCATTCAGAGGTGCAGACAGTCGTTTATTGAAGTTGTTTTATGGAAAAAAAAATTGTACTTATAAATATATACAACCATTAGTGTGTAAACACGTCCTCCAACAAATTGATGCGTGCTCATGAAATTGGAAATATTTTTTTATAAATTCATAGGATTGGTTGCTGTTTTGTGGAAGCTGCTGTCTCTCTGCCATCTTGAATGCAGTGGTTGAGATGAAGGTCACTCTTCAGCCTAATCGTGTGTTTTGTATGTGGCTAAGTGGCCACATACGTCGTACGGTAAAGGTGGAGGAAAAGAGAACTTGTAGGCACATTTTAATTCATGTCTACACCTTCAGACTCGCAGTGCAAAGAATCATGCCTTTGTTTTATTATCTGAAGAGAAGTCCACTTCACCAAATAAGCAACAATGCAAAGGAAAGAAACAAAATGAATGACGGATGGATAAGGATGGATAAAACATCAGTCTCTTCCTCCTCACCTCAAGCCTCATCTCCTGAGCTCTAACACATGATGCATTAACATGATTTTTATTCCCAGTGCTGTTGCAGCTACTTATTGTGTGCAGAGCAGGCCAAACAACAACAACAACAGCTGGTAATAAGCTAACGCTATGCCAGCTAACATTAGGCTAAGGTAGCTCTGATAAAGTTTGATTGCATTCTCACATCTTATGAGAAATTATTCACGTCCAAGTCCACATTCATACAGTTTCATGTCACTGGGGCTCCATTAACACCTCACAGGTGGGGACTGATACAGTCAGGGGCGGTCCTAGCCTGTTTGGTGCCCTTGGTGAATGCTCCCTCTGCCCCCCAAACAAACACACACACACACACAAACACAAAACACATATTAGGAATTGTACATTAACATGTTTTATTGTGAAAACCGTTGTTGGGACCATACTGAAATTAACCTAATAAATATTTTATATAGTGAGAGAGAGGGAGGGAGAGTATGCAAACAGCTAACAAACACTCGTTATAATTCATCATACACTGAGAATAGCAGACAAATCAATAATATAGTTCTTCCAATTAATGGCTAATTAATATTATCCCGAACACAGTCTAAAAGATTCAATAAGCCACATCAGTGTCTACTGTCTGTTTTAGGGTTATTAGGTGCTGCTCCAGGAAGCCAGCGAACCCCTGGCCGCCCCGCCCTCTCTCCTTCCTGTGGGGCAAGCAACAGGTGCACCTCGCAAACGGAGGGCGTCCTTACTCCTTGCAAATGGGCGATAGAAAACCGTTCAGTGCCCACGCAAACCCCAAAACGCACTGGCATGATGTCAGGGAAACATGGGTGCGAGCAACTTTTAGTGAGGAATGAAAATTGCTAATTACAGTTTACCTACGCCTTTATGAGCAAACAGTAGCTCTGTCTGCCACCACACAGCCAAAACTGCTCGCGTGTGTCGGCGCAGCAGCGTG
The DNA here is from genome assembly GCA_015108515.1 of Hemichromis elongatus. Classification (NCBI taxonomy): domain Eukaryota; kingdom Metazoa; phylum Chordata; class Actinopteri; order Cichliformes; family Cichlidae; genus Hemichromis; species Hemichromis elongatus. Next base: position 23,354 of record VUQR01001508.1, on the reverse strand, counting down.
GTTAGCTGCTTTCACATGCTGTTTGCGGGCAGGGCCGGTGCAGCCAGGATCCTTGCAGGATTTGTTCAGTGTCTCTCCTGCAATACTTCAGATAAAAATATGAAACTGTTAAAGGCGAGGTTGTGTTTGTCTGCGTTTCCTGTCATATAAGAGCCGTTCCAGTGGTGCATGTTCATCTTAAACACGGCATCTAAAGGCCTCTGTTAAATTCGGTTACACGTTTAGATTCTGAATGTGAATATCTCCAATCGTGTATTCCACTCAGTGTGGAAAACTGGCTCCAGTGTGTAAAGGATGACTTATCCTAAATGGTTGTGTCGGGCTACTTTAAGTCAAAGCCTTCATATGTGGAGACAGAGTAACACACACACGATAATACACACTAACGGCCGAGTCTGTGTGTGTGTGTGTGTGATGTGTTATGACAGGCTGTTTGACATGTGGCAGTGACTCAGCGACAGGCCGCCGTTAGATGAGCTAATGAGATTCTAATCAGATTAAAGCGGGCTGTAATCTGACAGGGCCGGGCAGACCGAGGACAGACAGGAGGCATGATGGGTAATGAGGGGACGAGACCTCGCTCTTCTAGATCTAGATTTTCCACCTATTTATACCCAGAGAGGCGTGATCATAAAAGTCTTTTGCTCCACAAGTGAAAAACAACAAAACCACGCCTGATTCAAACATGGCGCCCTGCCTTCAAGCGTGTCTGCTTGAAAGTCGTATTCAGACCACTCGTACCCGGGTTTGTGATTTCACCGTGACATTCAAAACTTGAACCCAAACGTTAACTTATGTTTCAAACAGACCAACTTTCACACCGAGGATTATCAGTGGTGACGAGCCAGAGAGCAAACAGCAGGTTCATTAGTCCACAGTGCAGGCCTGGAGCAGCTCAGTGGGCCTTGTGTTTATGAATTCATTCAACTCAAACCTTTATCTAAATACAACTACTTAAAAACTGTAAATAAAACTGGAAGCAGATGATCTAAAGCTTTTTATTTAATTAAATTTGTAACTTTTGATAACTTTAGATGTTAAACATTGACCCTTTTTTAAATCCCTCTTCTGTTTTGATGCCAGCAACATGTTTCAGATAAACCTGATGTCAGAGGAGAAAGGAGGAGCTGTGTGAGTGATGACAAGACAAGAGGCAGTGTGAGTCATAATAAGGCCAAGGGTGTGTGTGTGTGTGTGTGTGTGTGTGTGTGTGTGTGTGTGTGTGGATGCTGTCCCTATGTAAACCCTCCTCCCTTCTATCCTCCTTTGACCTTGTCATCACCTCCTTCATGTATTTAACTGCAGCATTTATTGTAATAAGAAAATATTCCCAGTTTTGTTTGAATGCTTTGTGCTGATTAAGTGACTGAGTAATGATGACACTGACACAAAGCTCCGTCTGCATCCTCGCGCTGTTACATTGTCCTAAGTATCATTGTTATGAAGACATTGGTGGTTCGGGTCTTTTTGTAGTTTTCGGTGGAATAAATGATTTCCCGTCTAATCTTTAGAGGGGATTTATCAGCAGTGTCATGGCGTGATGTGACAGTGAAACAGTCTAGCTGCACATCTGGTTAAGAGACCCAGTGGGACTTGTGTAAACCCCACGGGCCGTCGTGTTCTCCGGGCATATTGAGTTTGGTTCACTGACCACTGCAAAGATTTCTCTGTCAAAGGAAGCTGTATACATAACGTTACTGCAGTCATGTGAAAAAGAACGTTTTTGCAGCATTTTTACACCCTCGCTGCATCCACTGATTACAGTGGTGCATACCTGCCAGGTCCTGCTAACCAAATTTTCAGCAAAAGTAACAACGTCTGTAAGAACAGATGGTTGCTGATCTGGAGTATGCATTCAGGTGTGTGCTAACAACATACCACAATCTTCCAGTGAGTGGACAAACTGTGTCATGCTCAGAGAAACTGGATAAAACTGAGACGCGACAGGCCTCAGCTAGCATTTTACCAGATGAACACGTGTGACTTGTTTGGAAGGAGAAAATCTCATCTATAAAAAGAACATGACAGCACCGCTTCGCTTTGCTGGGATGCTTCTGAACATAAGATATCTGGAACGATGTCCTTTGAACAAATGAGACCAACGTGGAGGTGTTTGGCCATCATGCCCGGCACCGTGTTGAGTGAAAACCAAACACAGCGTAACAGACACCTCGTAGCAGCTGTCGGCACGGCGATGCAGGGCTGATCATTCGGGCTTGTTTTACAGCCACAGGTGCTTCTACACCTTTAGCAGTAACACTGAATACCTGGATGTACTTGGTGTTTGTACAGGATGTGTACTATTCAGTATTAAAGGTTTTTATCTTTTATCTTTGCGTTGCACGTTTTGGCGATATCCATCTTGGTTTTGGAAGCTAGAAGTCGTGAACAATCAGCTGATCTGACTGAGGAGCACTGCATGGTCATGCATCACCAGCTAGTCACTCACAAGGTCACCACAGCCCAGTTAGTCCCCTGCTTCATCCTCTGTTGTCCTCTCAATTGGACCTTAAGGATAAATTGAGCAGTTAGATGATTTTGTCGTAGACTTGTGTACATTTACATTTTTTGTTCTTAACATCGATGTCTCAGACATCTGAGTCTCCTCCACGTCTCTGTGGCTACGTCCACACTAATGCGTTTTCGTCTGAAAACGCAGCGTTTTGTCTCCGTTTCGTCCTCCCGTCCACACTGAGACGGAGGGAAAACGGAGCGTTTTTGGAAACGGTCTCCAAAACGCATCGATTTGAAAACGCAGCGTTTTGGCGTAGTGTGGACGGCAAAAACGGTGACGTATGTTAGTCATATGATGCAGTCATGTGACCACTTTAACTAAGATGGTCAGACGGCATCGTACCGCAGTTATTTTGTTGTTTTGTTTGCTCACTTTCAGTTTAGTTTCAGTCAATAAGTTTTTAGTGGCCGTGTTGAAGATTAATATGTACTCATTTGTGACTCGGAGCAACAGCTCCACCTCATTATCATTCCATTTGACACATTCGGTGCTTTGTCTTGCCATTTCGCTGCTCGTTTTAAAGAGCCGGAAAGTTAATAAACAACAGGCAGCTCTCGTCTAACATTTCACGCATGCGCGGTACTGGACGCGCAAAGGTGTGAAAAACGACTCAAAACGATAGTGTGGACGGGGATCGTTTTTCCACAAAAGCTCCGTTTTCCAAAAGATCCGGACTAGTGTGGACGTAGCCTAAATTAAATAGTTAAAAACATCTGTGATATTCTTCCTCGAAACCATAAAGTGAAACATCTGGGAATCACAAAAGGATCAGTTAAAAATATGCAGTCTGAGGAACACAGGTTTTAGTATTTAAAAGTAAAAAAAAAAGATATTTTCATTATTAGTGAACTGCTGGTGTATTCAAAAACTCAGCAGGTAAATGAGTTAAAAGCTGCTGCTGTTTGTCCCCAGTAACTGCAGGTACTGAGTGTGATTACTCTGTAAATACTCAACATGTTGTAACTTTACACTGAGATGAAAATAGCTCCTCTTCAGTGGGGAAGATGCCTCCACCAGCAACAATTAGAGGCTCCCGAGGTCCCCTGATTGAAATAAATGAGCGCCACCTGTCCTCAGCGCCTACTCAGGAAGCAGTTTTTCTCAAAGTTATAGTCTAACAAGTCTAACAGCTGATCTTTAACAAGATGCTTCCATAGTAATATCACAATCTAAACTTAGCACAACAAGTTAGGAAACTTTGTTTTGGTTGATTACTTCTTTGTTGTAATAATACTTCTTGGCAACAAATCTTGTACCATTGGAAAATCAAATTCGGTGTCACACTAATCTAAATTTTGGTTGATGACAACTAAAATATCTTCAAAAATACTACACACAAGAAGCAGAGGCGCCTGATTTATGTCCTGACTGCCTGCAGACAGAATGGTGTGTTAGGTAGCAGTCAAGATGGCAACCATTCAGTGTGGATGGGTAAACTGCCAGTTGGAAGAGAAAGATGTCGACCGATGGCTTCTTCTTGGAAACTGAATCCACCTTCCACCTCACAGTGGCTCAGTGTCTTCGGGAATAGGAAGTAGGAATAGAGTTTCAACTCTTTGTTAATTTCCGAGGCTGCAGCTAGGGGCTTCATTCAGATAACACTGAATGTGGACCACATCTGCAGTTTTCCATTGGTCATAGTTGGCTTTGACTGATGGCATTAACTTAGGAAGATTCCAGCTGCTTTATTTCACCTCTGACCCACCTACACGGTCCAGATGTCTGACGTGTCGGACATTTGGACCAAACATCTTGCTCACACAATAATAGCTGCAACCCGTGTCAAGTTCAGCTCATATTATTACTATCATAGCTTGATGTGAGCGTGGTGTGAGTGTTAGTGGCTAACAGCTCTTTTCCTTTGTATGCCTGGAGGCACCAGGGTAATTCTGAGCAGAGGCAATCAGCGGATTCGACACATCGGGCTTCCTGCCTCTGTTCGGATTTAGAGTTGAAATATAGGAAACAAGAGGGTGATGTCAAAATGACTGCATCTATCTTTTATATACAGTCTATGCATACAGTGTTTAAGTATGAACACTCACTGTGTGCTTTATTAGAAAACACCTCTGAGACCTGCGTTTTTTTTTATAAAGTGCTGAGCATGTAGCATAGCTACTAGTAAGGACTAAAATGGCCAAAGGCAGCAGACGGATATAAAGTGACCCCTGTAGCAGCCTCATGTCCATTCACAGCTCACTGAGCGTGTCTGTCACTGAGTATTAGTGACCACACAGCTCTCAGTACCATAAATATGGTGAAAAGTAGGAGCTTAGCCCTGCACGGTAAATTCAAATTTTACCCTGTAAATAACCTGTCATATTATGAAAATGAGTGGATTCAGTATTTGTGCATATCACTGACTAAAATAATAATGGCAAAAAATAATAAACCAGACACTGGCATGAAGGAATAAAGCTAAAAATGTGTAGGAAACCCCCTTATAGTGTCAGTGAATGAACGTTCTGATTGATCAATCCCACCGGTGACATAAGTCAGTAAGAATACTTTAGCCTTCTTTCTGGCTCAAATTAAGCCCACATTTTCAATTCACCTTATGTTGTATTCGCTAAGAACATAAACGAGATTAAGTCATCCGATAAGGTTAGGTTCAGTGAGGTCACAGATCAGCTGCGCCCTACTGTTTATTAGAAAACAAACCCCCATAAGTGTAAGAGAATTCTGCACTGAATTCACTTCTCAGACCCAGACAGCTTCTATATATAGATGAGACTTCAGCTGCAGAAACACTCTCAGAAACAAAAGTACAGTAAAGGTCACTTCACACAAATGTACTCCAAAACTAACTGTGTGTACTTTTTTGAATTTAAAAAAGGCACGCGTTAGTGTTAGGTACATTCATATACTTTATTTTCTGTGCGTCATAACTCCCTACAGCTGTGAGATCGCAGATTACTGTACAACTTAAATCTGGCCTAATATACAATTATAAATACCGCTCTTCAAATAAGTCCTGGTACTCTGCTGCTTTGTAATGTCTGTTTTTTGTCCCGCCACCATCGTCCTGCTGATGGCGAGAGATATTCTGTCATTTTGGCATGTGCCACTGGATCTTTGAGGAGGGTCCTTTCCAACTCTGTAGCAACTATGTATGCATACATGAGGGACTATGCAAGAGTGATTTAGCTGTTGAAAACAAGATGACAACATTTTTAAATATAATTGAATCTGTTGGCCAAAATATTCACACATTAGGTGCTAATGGAAACCTCATTTTTGCAGCATTGCTCAGAGGTCACGTCGCAAGAAACAGTAGAGAGCTCATCGGTTTTTCTAATCACTGACCATTTTTCTTTTTCTATGAAAATAAATAAGTCACTTGTTAAAAAAAAACATAGCCCTCAAAGAGTCCTGAGCCAAAGTCTGAACTTTGTTTACAACTTTTACGACCAGTTGATCGCTCACCACCACAAACTGCTAGTATCAGCAGTACAGTATGTAATCCAAGCCCCACAACTAAAGCTAGGTGTGGTACATATATACACTAACCCTTTATACCCAAGCACTTGCTTATGAGGTGTGCCATATTTATATCCATGAAGGCATTTGACACCACTGCTGACGCAAGATGGATCGAGATCTGTGATCTCTAACTGTTGGCGGCTCTTAGTGGAGCTAAGGCTGTCGGAGGCGACAGAAAGAGAGGAAAACGGCAGACAGATTACTGTTTTTGAGCAGAGCTGGGTGGTGTATGGGTAAGTATTTGATTTCTGTCTGCAGGGAAAAAAAATAGAAGAATCCCTGTCTGGGTGTTTGTGACCAGATAGGAAAGATAGGGTTTGACGGCAGCAAAGGGGGGGAGGGGGACAATCAGCTGTTGCATTCCCCCGCGATTGTGATACAGCAAGAGTATGCCTGTCCATATTTAGTCAGGGCTCCTCCGTGACTACAAGGCCCCTGTGTGTGCGTCATTTACACCCTGTCCTGCCACACAGGTCCTCCTCCAGACGCCCAGCAGCCAGTCCACAAAGCAGAACAATGTCCACAGACTGTCTGAGTGTCAGCAAACACTTTGACTAACTGGGCTTGAAGAGGCCTGGTCTGGGATCGCATGCAGGGTGCTGGTTGTATGTGTATTTTTAAACCCGAGACATCACTGCCAAAGGATCATAGTGTGAGGAAACCACTGCCAGGAACAGATGTGTCATGTCTCCTCTGCTTATATAATATTGGATTTCAGTTTAATATCCAGGACTACAGAAAGGGTGTTTAGTTAGGACCAATGCAACAATATAAAAAAATACACCAGTGCAAACAAAACGCAGATTTAAGAGGGTGCAGAAGACTTTAAAATGTCAAAAAGATAATAAGAAAGATGTAATATTATCACAGTGGCTCTCTACTTAGGATCAAAAGATACATTTTAGATGCTGTGACTATAGCTAAACTCCAAAAAATAAAGAACGGTCTATACACTTAACAAAGAACTCCTTAGTCACCAACACCTGCTCCCTGTCACCCACAGCTGCTGCAGATAATGTGCACTGATACCAATCAGAATTTTAGACTACTACAAAAACAACAGTGAATCCACATTTTCAATTAAATTTAAATTCAGTAATATTTATGTAGCACCAAATCACAACAACGCACTTAATATTGTAAGGTAAAGACTCTACAATAATACAGAGAAATCCCCAACAATCACAAAACCCCCTATGAGCAAGTGCTTTGGTGAAAGTGGGAAGGAAAAACTCTGTTTTAAAGAAGAAGCAGGCTCAGGGAGGGGTGGCGACCAGTTAGGGATGAAGAGAGGAGGAGGGCAGGACAAAGACATACTGTGCAAGAGAGATTAATAATAACTGATGATTAAATGCAGAGAGGTGCATAAACATATAGTGAGTGAAAAAAGTGTAAGTCTGGAAGTCCCCAGCGGCCAAGAGTTATTGCAGCGTTACTGAGGGAGGATTCAGCGTTACTTGATCCAGCTCTAACTTAACACTTTAGCAAAAAGGAAACACTTCCCATTTCTTCTGCTATTTGATTTAAATGTTTGGATGCTGAGTGTATAAACTCAATGCTATGTCAGTGGCATGTACATTGTTTTCTGCTACATCTTGCAATGCATCCGTCTCACTTTGCAGGTACCATACTGGCTGTTGATACTGATCCTGAATCCTCACCCAGTGAGTGTTCACCATAAGGACACTGAATAGATGCATGTTTTGCATCACTGAAAAAGGACTGCCATTTATACTGATCTTATTTGGTCTTACCAAACACTCAAAGTGGTTCAGACTCCTCTCATTAAGGGATTTGAAGTGCTGTGGTATGGTTAAAGAAAAAACTCATGCTTGAGCTAGTTTCTGGTAACAAGCTCATTCAAGAGAAACTTTGAAATATAAATGATGTATCAGCCCAAGCACATTAGCAAAAAGACTCCTCAGTCACTTGGACCTGCTCACAGTCAGCACTGGCCTCTGCTTTTAATGTGTGCCAGTAAAGAGGATTACAGGCAGAGCTATCTACTGCCCAACCCATGCCCACTTCATTTATTTATGCATCTACTGGATTGTGCTTCCATTGCATGCAGCAAAATAATTTGATCTGAAACTTGAATTGACAGAAGGGAAACAGCTTTTTGTCAGTTGGAGTCTACTGCTTAGTTTGAGCCAGTCTCACCTAGCCTGACATGAAAAGGAATGACAGATCTTTCTCAGTTCTGTGGATAGTAGTCGATGGAAAATAATGCTGCCTTTATTCTCTACGGGTCCCACCAACTCTGCAGAAAGCTCGCTATACAAGAACTTGCATCAAGCAGAGCTATTCAAAGTTTAAACAAGTGTAATTTCTCTTGAGTCAAACAAGTGTTTGTTTTTTTACCACCTGGAATGGCCATGGCTAATGCTAGCCACATTAATGCTCCCCATCAGTGACATCTACGAGCTAATACAGTGCAGTCCGTATTAGATAATCTAATGTTTGGTGGAAATGCAAAGTATTCCTAAAGAAGACACCGTGTGCATGAGGGAGTGTGCAAGACTGATTAGATGACAGCATCTTTAAATATAATTGAATCTGTTGGCCAAATACACGCACATTAAGCGCTAATGGAAATCTCATTATTGCAACATTGCTCAGAGGTCACATCACAAGAAATAGCACAGAGAGCTCATGTATTTTTCTAATTACTGACCGGTTATTTTATTCCTCTCAAATTAAACAAGACATCCCTCAAAGAGTCCCGAGCTGCAGTCTGAACTGGGTTTTTATGGACGGTTAATGAGCCAAAAATA
>VUQR01001508.1:0-12267 GCA_015108515.1 Hemichromis elongatus | reverse complement strand
TCACAACTCAAATATCATTTTAATTATTCAGCTTTAGAGATCCAGGATTCTGGAGTTTGTTTCTCTGTCATGGGGATGATGACACTTATGGGTCCCCCTGTTTCTAGTCTCTGTGTTAAGCTATAAGCAAACTCATTTAGGAAAACCCAGAGATCTTCTGCTCCTCAGTGATAGAACTAAATCTTCTGTCGACTATAATCTGGGCTTGCAGCAGGAAGCACATATAGAGATTTCAGCTATGTTTTCTCCTCCTATCGTTAAAATCAGCCATCATATATTAAGCCACTCCTGTAACTGAGTGCAGTGGAGCTGTAAAGGTCACTCCAGTCTCACTGTTTGAATATGTTGTACACAGTGCCAATTCAGGCAGATAAACTGAGCAACGCACACACACAGAGGGAGAAAAGTTGTGCTTGTGAACTTTCTAGTTTCATCACAACAAACTAAACAAATAACTAGGAGAACCTGTATGAACTTTGAACAATAGGTTGCCCGGTTTGTGCTATAATACAATGATTAAAATGATTTCTGTTACAGGTTTATTTGGACTTACAGCCAAAGTCATGAATAATTAAAGTGATAGATGAAGGCTCTAAATAAATGTTAGTAGTATGTGAACTGCTTCCTTCATTTACCTTTGCACACACTGACCTTTGGCAAATCCTAGCATGATTTTAAGCCTTTTATGCATTTAATTTACATATAAGTCACAGGGCTAAGCACCTGTTATAAAACCAGTGCTGCTGAAAGGTTCTGGAGGCATTTCCTGAATCATAAAAGACTCTTTTAGCCATCTGCATAAATAAATATCTCATCAGCTGTACTGCAAAGGTTGCCAGCTATATTTTAGACAGTTGCAATTCAAAATTACACCCAGAATGTCCTTATTAACATTACTGAAAATAATAGAAAAAAAAAAGAAGCAGGAAAAAAAACTGATTTATAGCCTTACCTTGTTTTAGGTAAAAACGATCACAAGCTGAACAAAGAAAGGTGCAGTGTGTTCAACATGTAACAAACTTTTTTTTTTCTAGTTTACTGTAAATTTAGATAATTTGGGAAATATCTTCAAAAATCAGTAAGTGGTGCCAGGGTTGCCAGGTTTGCATGCAAAAACAGGTCAGTGGCTGTTGAAAACTACCCGTTACCAAAGCTGGGAAGAAGAGGTGGACACTGTGTAGCTGGGACAATTACAGCACATTGTGTGTTTGTGTTTATGTGGATTGCAGTTTGGGGTGTGCCTACATGCTTGTATTTACTCACTTTTGTAGGATTTTTAAAGTTATTGATTTTATTTTTGATTTATTTATAGATATTTCTGTCTGAACCAGTGCAGTGGAAAGAAGATTGACATTTCCATCTGCTGTGATTTATATTTGGTGATGTGGGCTCTCGTCGCTCTTCCATGTGTGCATATCTGTAATGGACGGGCTAGTGAGAGCAGCAGAAGGACACAAGGACAGAACAGAGTGGGCTTCAATCAAAAACAGATCTGATATTAAGCCAAATACAACATGAAAAGAAGAGAAGGGGTGCAGGCGTGGTGCAAAGCAATGTGCTTATGTGCAGCTACTGTGGGGAGGCTGAAGCACCCACATGGGATCTTCCAGTTGGAAGGCACTTATATCTGCTCATCTGCTGGGTTTGTGCAGAGTTTGACTGTTTGACAAAAAAAACCCCTTTTAAGTTGCACAATTCTACAAAAACAACAGACCAAGTGACCCTCAATGGTATTTAATAGCTTTCTGGTTATTTTAAAGATCGCTTGAGATTTATCCATCCATCCATTTTCTTAACAGCTTATCCTCACTGCAGGGGGCTGGAGCTGATCTTTGCTGCCACTGGGCAACAGGCTGGATATACCAAAGATAAATTATAATTCCTTTGTAAGGAAGACAACCATTCACACTCACATTCACACTTAAGGCCAATTTAGAATCACCAGTTAACCTAAAAAGCATGTCAAAATCATAGTTTTGCTCTGCAGCAGGAAAAAATACTCAAAATAGACCAAACATGATAAAAAAAAGACATGAGGAGAATGATCTGTCAGGTGGTTTCTTCTTACCTGGAAGCAGCGATCTCTGCCTTCTGCTTGGCGATGGCTGCTGCCCTCTGAGCACCCTCCACTGCCCGCTCCACCTTCTGCTTGATCTTGGTTCCCTTCAGCTGGATCACCCTCTTCTTCATTGCTTTCACCAGCATGTTGTTCATGTACTTGCCTTCTTCCTTCCCTCCCTCAGCGAACGTGGTGCAGCCGTAGCCGTGTCTCTGGTTATTGAGCCACTCACCCTCGTACTTCAGCCCACTGGACCTCTCGCTTATTCCATATCCAGAGCGCTTGTCATTCTTCCACTCGCCCATGTAAACCTCTGTAGTGGTGGCGTCAATGTCAGCCTCCACTGGGGGAAAATCCTCGGCTCCAGCCAGACTCTCGTCCCCAATGCTGACTGTGGAGTTGGTGTCGCTGGCGTTGGAGCTGAGAGCCGAATCCGGCCTCAGGAAGCTGATCTTGCTCTTTTGGCTGGACAGCGATGTGCTTGAGTCGGACTTCTTCAGCTTACCCAGCAGGGAGCTCCTGCGAAATAGGCCCTTCTTCTTGTTTTTAACAGCCTCAGGGTCCACCTGGAGAGTGAGGGCGAAGCCTCCTCGAGACGGTCCAAGCTGGGTAGGAGTGGCGACGGGTGTCTCCTCACCTGAGGCATTGGTGGTGGTGATAATTGGGACATCTTGCTGCAGGACAGTGCCGTTGCTGTGCTCGCTGCGAAGGGAGGTCAAGGAGGTGCGAAGAGGGGAGCGGACAACTGCTGCCATGCCATAGGGAACGCTCTGTCGAACACCATAGCCGTGCCGCATCCCACCAGTGAACTGACCCTGAAAAGTACCTGGAAACCATTTAAAAAACAAAAAACAAAAAACAAGATGTAAATATTTTTTTACTATACTACAGATCCTGAGCATGAGATATTTAACCCTACAAGTGTGGTTCCACCTTGATCAGGAGGAAATTAACACCAAATCATCTACAATGGGATAGACTGCACTACACTTTCTATGGACATAGAAGGCAGATCCCACTAACACTGTAAAGCATAATGACATTTACAATCAGGTCAAAGCCTCCCTTATCGTTTATTCTGAGGATGCTTTTACATCTACTAGAAGGAAGTTTTAACAGAAATTAAAGATTTTGAGATTTTATTGACTTCCCCATCCTTTTGTGCACACCTTTATTTCTGATCAAGCCATTGCAAAACCACTGGAAGGCGGTTTGAACAGCTTATCATTAAGAAATTTGTCATAGACTTTGGGCAGAAATCACAGGATTCTTTTGCTTTTATTTTGCAGTGATTTCTGTAAAACATTTCAGTCACACATGACAGTGAGACAATCTAGTTATTCAAGACACAGCTGAGAATTTACCAAGAGGGAGAAGCCCTGCAACAGCCTGACTGATGGACGGACAGGGAGCAGTGTGTGGCCCCTGTTCTTTCTTTTTTGTTTATTCTCTCCTGTACTTTGTGATTAGTCCTGTTTACCGTTTGTTTTCTCTCCTTTTCTGTCTTGCCTTCCACTGACTAACCAGTCAGTTACAGTAGCTCCCTAATTCTGGGTCTATATGAGGTCTCTTCATGTTAAACTGGAGCACTTCCTCCCAATCACTACCAAGTGCTTGCACAAAGGGTGGATCATGTTTAGCTTACATTATAAAGCACATTGAGATAGCTTGTGCACTATTTAAATAGCACCTGCAAAAAAAAGTCTATACTGCATATTCTTAACAGACAAACACATCATATTAAAAAGCAAAAGGATAATGGCTCAGAAACAACTTAAGAGGCTGCAACTATTTCTAATTTGTTCTTTACATAATGCAACAGCGTGTGATGTTTTCATAGCTCATGCAAAACATGTATTGAATCAAAGTCAGCTCATAAGTTGTTGCTTCTTCCTGTGTCTTTGTAGAAGTTACTGTTTAGCATTGGAAACACATCAACTCAGAGGAATAAATGCATGCAGCAGAGATTCAGTGCATTACAGTTAATTAGGTTTAAGATGGTGAACATAGTGAATCTTAGCACCTTAGCTTCATTAGCATGTTAATAATGCCATTCTTAACATGTTAGCCTGTTTGAGTCCAGGCCCACAGAGCAGCTATCCCTCCTGGAGACTGTTGTTTAAACGTTCATTTCTGCCAAAATGTCATGGATATCTTTAGAGTGACACGTCTCATTCAGTAATACCCTCACTGACAAGTCATTTTAGTGTCTGTTCTCATGCTAAAATTGATGTGTGTGGATTACAGTGACAGCAAGGCCTCAGCCTGCAAGGCCAAGAGGGCACCAAGCATGTGGGCTATTATTAAATCCTGACATCTGGTCCTCTCACACCCACTCTCCTCCAACCACATCTTCCAACGCACCGCACCTCAAAGCTGATGAGTCAGCGCTTAAGGAGGGAAACCACTCCTGTTGTACAAACCCAATTTATTTTATACGTCTAACTCATTTTGTTAAAGGTGAGCTGACAGGATAAGGAGAACCACCAGAAGCGTCTGGGGAAAGTGTAAAAAAATAATAATAAAAAAATAAAATACACACACAAAGTTAATATTGATGTTCCCTTCCTGATACAATGTTAACACAGCGCATTCATAAATAATATAAAAATGGCATAATGTACAACATATAACACTTGAGAGGACTGCACAAGCGCACACTTTACCACATGTTTACCACACATAAGATGTAGACTTAAGAGCATTTCTTTTTGTGTTTTTATTCATTTTGAGTACTTATTTTACCACCGTGAGGTGTAGTGTAACAAACTGGAAACATCCCTGTAGGGGTTTTTAGTTCCAAAAACACTCTGAGCTCCTCTTGACTGACAGCAGCAGGGTGGTGTTTTCTTCTTGTTACAGAGGCATCGTTAAAGACCACCGGGTTCATCAGGCCGGCCTGTTTTGCACTCACGCATTTGTCTCCAACAATATTGGCTGGAGATGTTTGCTTGTGACGTTGGCACAAAAGTAATAAAATACGGCACGTCAGGACTCCTCGACAATTATTTTATAGTTATAGATAACAGTTCATGATGTGTTCAAATCAGCTTTTAAAAGCACATTAAGAAGTTGAATCACCTTTATCTCAAACAGCTGTTAAGTGCATCAGTAATCTCAGCAATACTGACTGAAAATCTTCGAACTGGGAAACTTTTAAGAATATTCTTTCACAAATACTCAAGAAAATTAAGTAACTTTTTATTATTAACAGGAATGTTGTGAAGAGCCCCAGTCACACAACAACCTCTGACCCTACTGCTGCAGTTTTAATATATACAGTATATTTCTTTAGTTACCTTAGCCATCTTTATTGCTATTAGAATAATCTGAATACTCCTAACCCTGCAGAGGCCTGCAGTAGCAACACTTTCTTGTAGTAGTAACTATGTACATTTTTTTCAGTATTTTACTGAGTCCAGTAACAAAAATACTCAAGTAAAGTCCTTTATTTATCTACAATTAGTTTTACTTAAAGAAACCCAGTTACCCTGCTGAGACACAAATCTGTAGTTTGACCACAAGTGTTTGTTCTTCTCAGTGCCATATACTCGAGTACACAAAAGTACACGTACTGAAGTATAGATAAGTAGATATACTTGAGCATGTGTACTTACTTGCTATAGTACAGTAAATTGTAATTTGATTATTTTTATTTTTAAGGATTAATACCTTTATCAGCACTAGCTTTAGAGCCGCATTAGCAGTTTCAATGACTATAAGTATTTCTTTTCTGTGGTAACTAAGTACATATACTCAAGTATTTCACAATGGTTTTGAGGTACGGTTTTTATATGTAAAGAATCTTCATTTTAAATAATTTGAATCAACAGTTTTGATGTGCGTGTGTCTTTCTTTAAGTAGTAACAATGTGCATATATCTGAATATTTCACTTTTTCACAGTTATAAGGTACTTTTTTGTTTTTGTATATTTATGTATTTTTTAGAGGTAATAATTTACTTTTCACTGCACTGTTTATGTGGCAACTTTAGTGTTTTCTCACATGTATGTACGAAATAAAGTAATCGAGTAATCGAGGCTATCATACGAGTCCTGTAAAGAAGTAGCCTTTACCGACTAGTGACAATTATTAGATACATATGGCATACAAAATACGTGATATTCAATTAAAAACATCTAAAACTTCACATATCAAACTTCTAACAGCATATTCTCCAAAAACATTTCACTTGTTGGTTCTTGTGGCATATTTAATGCGACTCTCACCTCCATCCGCATACGTCTCTGTGCCATATCCATCCTGGAGCCCGTTATTCCATGTCCCCTCATACTTTGCGCCGCTGCCAACACTGATCCGGACGCCATATCTCCCTTTGAATCCATGAGTCCATTCCCCTTTGTAAATCCAGTGTCCTTTGGTTTCTACTCCCAGACCGTGACGCTTTCCCTGCGACCAGTATCCCTCGTAGGTGTTCCCGCTGGGCCAGGTGTAGACTCCCACCACCTCGAAGCCGTAGTTCCAGGAGCCCGAGAACTCGCCCTGCCCTTTGGGTCCGGTGCAAATGCCATGGCCGTGAGCTTTGCCCCCCTCCCAGCCTCCGCAGTAAGCTCCACCGTCATCAAACTCAAAGCGACCTCCACTCATTCCTCAGCGCAGAAAAACGCACAGAAAGTAAAGCTGATTTTTTTTCTTCTGTTACCTGTCTAAAGATAAGAGCTCCGTCAGTCTGACTTCACCTTCACCTGACATTAAAACTGGCAGGAGATACCCTCAGTGCTGAACTTGGTTTCTTCTTTGAAAGTTGGTTTGGGGATTTCTGAGCGTGTCCATGAAGCTCCGGGGCGCACTTCACACTTTATTCTGTTTTTCTCCCTTCTTTTCTCCGGATTACTCCACTGTCTTATTGGATTCGTCGATTAAGCTAATTAACTACCCACCCCACAGAATCCCCTTCAGGATAAATTATGGCTTGTTGCAAATTTGGATCCAATTACCGGTTACTGAATCGGAATTGTTTTCTGTATTTCTGTCTTGAAAAGCCAGGGATCTTACATGGCTTTACCAGGTGGCCACAGAGAAAAGCCCCTTTCCCCCTGTCCCTGCCACCCAGCTATCTCCCGACAGTCGCTGCTGTTGGAAATATTTTAGCAGACCTAACAAGGCGACCAATCCACACACACACCCTTCCAAAAATACAACCCAATCCTTACTCTGCTGCCTGCAAGGAGCCATGCCAGAGAGTCTTGCCACTTCGGGACAGGACTCTGCTCTCTATAGGTTTTACTGCTGCACAAACGGTGAGCCCAGTTAATGCAGTTGGAGAGCAATTATTCTCTAATAGACTGTTAAGCTTCAGCAGAAAGATATGTGAGCACACATGCACCAATGTGCATCCAATTCATCTTCCTGTATGACGCAAAAGCGCCTGTGGTTCTCGTGATATTAAGTCAAGTGCAATGTTTCCACAAGTGCAATTTAGGCTTCAGCATGTATCTGTGGTTTATTTCTCCATATATAGGCGTGCATATAAATCCCTTTTGGTGCCATAGTGTGATGCTAGTATGTTATATATTCCTGTTTTACTAGGAAAAAAATGCTAATTTTTACCATAGTCTATATTTCATTTATTTAATACTGCATGGATAACCGCAGGTGTCATGATCCAGCTTTTTGTTCAGATTTGGTTCCTGTTATATTTATTAATTGTCTGTTGTGTTTTTCTGTCTAGTTTCTTCTGCTTTCTGTGTTCCACTGTCTCCATCTTGTCTGTCCTTTTTTTTAAAACATTTTTTTTAAACATTTTTTTTCCTGTTTTACTTTGAAAGTTATTTTTGCTGTGTTTTACTTCCCCTTTCTTCCTTTGTGCTATCCCCCATCCTCATCAGGTTTACCCGTTGCCCACCTGACTGTCATCGTTTCGATACACTCACTGGCTACTCTGTTAGGTACAGCTTACACAGGCTGACATGACTGGAACTTTGTGACATGGTGTCACTCTGCAGGAAACGGCCATCAGAAGATGGGTACAGTTTCCATTACACTGCTACCAACAACTTGACCTGTAAATACAAGGCAGGATGGAGCCATGCTTTTATATTGTTTATGCCAAATTCTGACCCTTCAGGTAAAGTAACACAAATCAAGACTCATCAGGTCTGGTTTTTCCAATTTTATTGTGCATAATTTTGGTAAACCTGTGTGAAGCTTATCTGCTTCAAGGTTTAACATGCTGTACATCAGAGATTCTCTTCTGTATATAATGAGTGGTTATTTGAGTTACTGGTACCTTCCTATCAGCTCAAAGGAGTCTGATCTCTTACCTCTGGCATCAACAAGGCATTTTCAGCCAGAGAGTGGCTCCTCACTGGATATTTTATCCTTTTCAAACTATTTTCTGCAAACCCTATGAGCACTGTGTGGTAAAATCCCAGCTGGTTCTTAAAAGCTTAAACCAGCACCAGCAACTCCTCCATATCCAAAGTCACTAAAACCACCTTACCCATCCTGATGTAGAGTTTGGACTTCAGCCGATTCTCTTGACCATGTCTACATGTGTAAATGCAGCCTTGTTAAACCTGTTAAACAGGTGTACCGAACAACGTGGCCAGTGAGCATACTTTTCTCTTTCCTTCTGTTTTTGTCACGTTGTCTGCTTGTGCTCTGTGCATTTATCTTGGATTTAAATGTTCCCCTTTTGTGGATTCTTGCTTTAATTCTCAGACTTTGTGTATTGTAAACAACCATAAATTATTTTTCCTGTTAATTTTTTCATTGTGTCTTCTATTTGGGTTCATAATTTGAGCCAACGTAACAACAGGAGGAAAAACAAATCCAACAAAAAACACTCACACTTACACTATGCTCCTTCCAATGACACATCAGATCTGCTTCAGTTATGCATCACTCTTCAGCCCTCTGCTGGAAAGTTTTGGTAACAACAACGTATTTTATTGAAAACACGAGTTCTCAAAGTTTTGCTGACTTTGTACCAGTTTCAGGACCCAGCATATGAGTGAGGGCTGCACAAGCAGGTATGCTGTGTTTGTAACGTGTCCCTTTGTAGCGACGGTTCGTCTAAATCAGGGTCAGTTTATCACTTATTTATATTTCTTAAACATTAGTGAGGTGACATTTATTGACCAGCTGTATCCATCAGTATTTAGATTTAGTCAGCTTTGATTACTAACATAGAAGAGTTCAATCTGAAGGGAGGTTCGCCCCTGTTCTCATTCTGTTGTATCATATTACGTGAACTTAATGAAGGAAATCTACCATGCAGACTACTTTGCTTGTAATTAAAAAAAAGTAGAAAAATGCCTGTCTAACATACAATGTTAAGCTTTTGATAGCTCAAGCTTGATATTAATTGATTGCTATTTTAAACTAGTGGCCCAATGTTTCCAAAATTAGACAGTGGGGTCTGTCATAACATTAATCTGTGATTCACAGAAATGATTTTACCCTCTTTTTACTGCTTAAAACTGCTTTCAAGTCTTGGTAAGAACATCATTTACTCTTTTTGTCTGAAATCTGAAAAATGTTAACTTCTGTTATTTGATGTAGCACGTTAGAACGAATCTGAGCAGACATGTTTAGCAGCTCATTGTCTCGGCTGTAGGCTGAAATATTTACCAGTTTTTTTCTTCAGCCTTGAACAATTACTGAAATAAAATCACATGAAAGGCCTAGAGGAGGAATCGTATGTGTGGATTTTTTTCCCCTAAGGAGTCAAACTAAAGACCGAAGCCACACAGTTTATTCTTTAAAAACATATTTAGTTATATGTGTTTAACCTGTAGACTCTTAATCTAATAAAATAGGTTTAGGGACAGGATTGCTTAGACTTTGTCACATAAAAGTTAAAACTGGATTGAAATGTGCATAAGTTGTCAGTCCTCATAGGGTGCCTTTAGAAAAGCATCTGAGCTCCAACAAAGAGTCATGAAAAGAACAAGCAGTCCTGTGAGCAGATGGTAAGACCCCTGCAGAGCCCTGATTCTGCCACCCTGGAGTCTGTCTGGGATTATATGGGCAACCAGCGGAGACGGAGACAGACTAAATCTCTGGTAAGTTCTGGACTGGGCTGCATTTCTATAGCATTTTTAGCCGTACAACCACTCACTATTGCTAGAGTACAAGCATGTCTCCAGGAGATGGAACAACCAGCCCAAACTGTGTGCTAGGCTGCCAATGACAACTGCTGTTTTAGAGAAAAAAAAAAAAAACATTTGCAAAAGTTCTCAACTTTTTTTTTAATTAGAACTTTTGCAGAGAACTGGTCTATTTAGTAAGCTGTTGTATTTATTGTATATATTGTGTGTTTGCTAGTCTGTGGTCAAAGTTTGGGTTTTTAATTTAAACGGTTCTTTTTTCAGGTTGGAATAATCATACTTCTTTAATGACTTTAAAAAACAAAAATTAGGCAGAAAAGTGTGAATTTGAGATTTTGTATAATACACGCAGGGTCTAAAGTGTACATGCACACTCGCTGACATTTAATTATGTCTTTTAGAACAGGCGTCAAAGACGAGGCCCGGGGGGCAGAATCGGCACAGCAAAGACTCCAATCCAGCTGAATGGACCACTTTGGAGGAAAACCTTTAACTGTAAGTTGGCATGTTTTGGGTTAACTGTTTTCTGCCATTTATGCTACACTACAGAAATAAAGTAACAGATAAACAAGTAACAGAAACATTC
Organism: Hemichromis elongatus; assembly: GCA_015108515.1. Lineage (NCBI taxonomy): Eukaryota > Metazoa > Chordata > Actinopteri > Cichliformes > Cichlidae > Hemichromis > Hemichromis elongatus. The sequence continues at coordinate 1,547 of VUQR01001508.1, read as the reverse complement.
TTTTTTTAGTTTAAAAAACAAGCGATGCTGCAGTGTTTTTTTTATCATGTAGAAAAACGTGTTGTTAAATGGCACTTTATTCTTATAAGACTCAGCAATTAAATGTGTTAAACTTCTTTACACTGACAGAAAGTGGATATTCACTGGTCTGTATGTGGGGAAAAAGCCTGACGTGTATGTGAGCTGTATGTGGCCCTCAATGTAAAATGAGTTTGACATCCTTGCCTAAGAAAACTGCACCTCAGCTATATGCTTTGGTAGCCATCACCAAGCTTCTGGAGTAATTGTGACTGGATACCTCACCACTCTTCTTGGCACAATTGATAGAGCTCATTTAAATTGGCTGGTTTCCTGGCACAGGCCTGGCTTTTAAGCATAGCTCACAAATTTTCAAGATATTGTAATTACCAGAATATTGGCCAGCACTAGTCACCCAAAGTGTTCACTTTGACCCGCAGAATGGCTTTACAAAGCCTGAAAGCTATACTGAAGTCAATAATTACTTACTTTCATCCATTCATTTTCTTCTGGTTATCCTATTTAGGGTCGCAATGTGGCTGGAGCTTGTCCCAGTTTTCAGGGTGGAAGAGGCAGGGTACAACCTGGGCAGGTGTCCAGTCTGTCACAGGGCTAACACAAAGAGACTGTGTGGTTTTTCCCATATTTGTGATTTATCAAACTGTAACCGCCAGTTACATTTTAGGCGGAGTGATTTATGTATTTATGTCTGGGTTGTTATACGTTTACGGTTGCTTAGTGACCACCGGCTGGATCCTCTTTTCATTGTTATCGTAACTGTGACAACTGTAACCGCAACAAACTGTTATAACTGTTGTAACTGATGAGGCTGAGCTGTTGAGTTTCTGTCTTGACTAAATAACGTGTTAAAGTTATAAATAAGTTAAAAGTTATAAACATGACTTTATTCAAACTGTACTGTCATTATCAGGAATGCCTTATTGATGTTGTATGGTTGTTTTATTTGTGTCTTTCAGTTAATTACCTCTTGGCTTCTGGCAGGGGCTTGATTGCTGTACTGTACTGTGGTTTGTATTCGGGAGAATAAAACTTGGAAAATCAGCAATTGGATGTCTGAGCCTGAGTAAGACACAGTCTCATCAGTTATAGCATACCCTGACAGTGGGAGTTTGCTAAGTTGAAGGTTAAAGATAGTTAACTTGGTAAAAACCGTACAGTAATTAACAGCTCTGGCCAGTGGAGGCGGGTCTGTGTCGACTATGGAGAATCCAGCGATTAGAAAGAGCCCGGCCGATCGTCGCGGCCAATCCAGTGGACTTCGTTCTCAAACTTCGCCAAGCCGTTGTACGCCAGAGACTGTGTTTGGATTTCCTTGCTGGTATTATTAAGGATTATTAATCTGAGGACTTCGTTCTCAAACTTCAACGAGCCGTTGCACGCCAGAGACTGTGTTTGGATTTCCTTGCTGGGATTATTAAGGATTACCAAGAAGAAGTAGCGTCGGTTAGAAAACGGGACTAGCCAACATGGCAGACCGTGAGGAATTGAAGAAGAGACTGTCCTCTGCA
>VUQR01001507.1:91175-109717 GCA_015108515.1 Hemichromis elongatus | reverse complement strand
GGCACTGTTGGATATGAACATGTGATTAGCATGTGTGCGTGGATTTTTTCTTGGCTGAGTTTTTCATATGTTTGTGTGCCTGCGTGTTTGCACTGGCTGGTGTGATTGCTTTTCTTGTGTGTGTATGTGTGAGTGTTAACAATGAACCCCCATACCTCTACAATTCTATAGGGCTGTTGTGACCTCCTAGGCCCTGTTGGCTTTTGCACAGTAATCCCCCGAAGACATTTAGACCCAAGAAAAATAAATAATTAGAGCAGGTTGTGATGGGGAGGTGGGATAACGGGGTCTTCTGCGTCTCCCTGGGGTCCCCTGGGTGGAATATTTGGGGTAGCAGCACCCCTCCCTCCCTTTTCAGTCCAGAAACTCTGTGTTTATGTTTCTCTGATTTATCCAGGTCAGTGTTTCAGATGTGACTTTGGCCAAGAGTTGCTCTTTGCCTCCCTCTTTTTCTACCTTCATCTCGTTCTCCCTCTGCAGATATATTTTAGGGAGTCGGAGTTGGGAAACATTAAAATGGATGAGATTCTAGTCTTAAAGGTTACAACAGACACTTTGTTTTAAGAGAGATGAGCATTATAGCCCTAAGCAGGGATTTGCTTCTGACAGCTGCGATAAAGTTCATGTGGACAACAGATTCTTGTAACAAAAAAGTTGTTAACTTCTAAGCAAAAGTTGTAAATTTCAAAAGTTTCTCAACTATTATTGAATACTTCCACACTTCACCTCTGACACATTTAGAGATTGCAAAGGCCTAAGGTGTTGATTTCCATTGGCAGAGATTCTTTAAGACTACAAGTTTTGGTATTTCATCCATATTTCAAGACTTTTTAGAGCTTTTTCTATGGTAAACTAACACAGTCATCATTGTGGCTTAACATTATGGTAAGACAGACTTTTTCATGGCAATAAACTTGAAGTGAAAAGTCACAAAATACATACATTTAAATGCAATGAACTTTGGCTGAATAATGTTCTTGATGTTAAAAAGCAATGTAGTGTTGTAGCGCTGAAATAACTTGTTGGACTCTTGTTGGTAAGCGAAACGATTCATAAAAGAATACTCAGCGAGCAATGTTCAAATGCTCACAACCAGTGAGCTTTTAAGATATAGCTCAAAGTTTGCATCAAGCATCGATCCCCAACCAATATGCAGTTTTGAAGACTGATTCTATAGGGCTGTTGTGATACTGATACCGATATCTGATCATTGAAATCCTGATATATTATGATTTCTCTAACATCTGCTACATGTAAGTATTAAAGTCCTTGGTAAGATATGATATGACAATACATTTTAAAAAATAATCTTGGTTCTTGTGTTTGTGGCGTTAGAAACACGTGCTGCCGATATGTGCCCTAATGACAAACTATGCAAAAAAACAAAACATGGCTGAACGTTTTTCTCTAGTCTCTTTGTTACTTTTCTAATTTTTCTAATATCAGTATATCGGTATATGGCTAATATCAACCAACATGTCAGCTCTACGTAGCATTTAAGGTGCCCAAAGCTAAAAGTCATTCTGTAGCGCTTCTCCTTTTCACCAACTCCACCGCCCTTTGTGATCCCAAGCAGTCATATTATATATGCATATACGTTTTTTTTTTTGTTTGTTTTTTTGACCCTACCAAACCATACACGGTTAATGCAGCTCAGAAAATTTTCATTTTGGTTTAAGCATAAAGTCGTTAGGATTTGGGTTAAAAAGAACCATTGGCAACTTTGTTACAATAGTAAATACATGACTAATTTCATGAATTGTTCATGCTTAAAAGAAAATTTAACTAATAATTGTAAAATGAAATGGATCACATACATTTAAAATGAACTCCCATTTCATCCTAGTGTAGATTAAGTTTTATAACTATACTAAATCTACCATCAATAAATTGATCGAAAAATACACAGGATTTCAGTTTGCCAAGATTTTCTTTCTTTGTCTACAGTCCTAGTAGTTACTTGTGAAATGTTAACTCAGTAGAAATAATATTAATTAAGGTTTTTAAAGTTACAACATTGCTTTAAATATGGTAGCATGCAAGTCCTCCATCTTTTTTCTGATTTTTTTTTCTGAACTTTTCTTGTGTCTCTCACTGAAATATTAGAAATTGTAATTTCCTGGCTCACCAATCTGCATCTGTTGCCTCACGACACTAGGAAATGCATCAAGGCCGCAAAACATGTAGGATTCAATTAAGGCGAAGCTTTCACCTTATCTTTCCAGGAAAATGTTTTTCAACTTCAAGATCTATAAAGACACGTGTATCGAATCAGAGTAATTTAGAAAGATTGCTCAAAGGTTTATGAAGCCAAATATAGAAATTCACTGTAGAGTAAAGCAGAATTACGTGACACATGGATTTTATGATATACTGCCACATTATATAACACTGAAACATTTCACAGTGGTAAATTTCCTGAGGAACCGTGGGTGCCTGGAGTGAAGAAAATCAGTCAAGATGCACTGTAAAGCATGAAAGCAATGTAACGGTCATGCAGCTTTCACAATATGCCCCCATTTGCTTTTTTTATTATACACAGTGCAAAAAGTTTGAATCTAGTTTCTTTCTGCTACATGTGAAAACAAGTAAGCGAGCGCCATAGTCCACCTGTCATAACCACAGAATCAATCTCTTTAAAAGCCCAGTCTTCCTCACCATTGTAATCATTTCGAAAGGTTAACGAGAGAAAAACTGTGGTGGCCCCAACTGTTCACTTAACACACACACTCACATACTGCCAGCCTCAAAGATTACCTCGGGCCAGTCAATTCCGTAATGTTCTACTTGGAAAGCCACTTGAGGCCTCATTTGCATCTAATTTGAGTGGAGGGTTTTTGGGGGTGGCTTAACAGGCTTAACGAGGTTGGGTAAAGTGAAACATAAGAACGGCTTTTCTCTCTCGGGTTTGGTTCACACCTGCCCTACAGGGTCTGCATAGACACACATACAAAAACGCACCAACACTCTGAAGTGGATTTTTTTTTTTTCTTCTGAGATTCGAATTCCAAACTGTTGCCTCAACTGCTGCGAAATGTGGGAGAAGTCTGTAAAACTCCAAAGGGAGCTTCCAATCGCTTAAGCTGCAGTTTGTTTGTTTTTTCTGCACATTTGTGCAAGCTTTGCATGTTTTAACTTAGTCAGAATGTGCCTGTGTGCATGATTGCATCTTCATACATGCACTGTGTTCGTAGCTGAATGGCAGCAAGTTTCCTCAGCCAGCTTTGCACAAGCTAAGTTTGAGTTTAACAGTCTATTTTTCTGTTCCCTCGCTAACACCACTTTAAGTAAATTTTGGCAAGATTTGTACAGGCAACACCTTCTGTGCTTTCGCTATTCTCAGCTAGCTCTTTCTCCCCTTCTGCTCTTTAATTTCCCTTCCCCTCCAAGCTTTTTATCTTTAGCCCACCTTTGTTTTTCTCCTACATCCCTCTCTTTCTGCCCAACGTCTTTTCTTCTCTACTTTTCCTTTGCTTCCTCCTCAGTTCCAACACTTTTTTCTTCTGACCTCCACCTCCCCCTCCGACACACACACTCTCTCACACACACCATCAGTTTGCCAGCAGCATCTCTCCAATAGTGTTCACAACCCCCATTTCCCCTCAACATGCCAACCTACTGTACCACAGAGCGCATAACAGTAGGATCCCTGCTGCTGCTGCTGCGTGTGTTTGTGTGGACACACACACTTTATCCACTGCTCCTGGCTCTTATCAAAGCTTAGTGTTGATTGGCCAGTGGACACTCTAACCACCACACCCTCGGCTATGAAATGGTATTTCATGGTGGGGCTGGAATTTTGTGTGTGTATGCGAGATCTCTGAATACTTTGGTTCTATCCTGCGCATGGAGCAGACCAGCTAATTTGTGCTGACATAGTTCTAGTTCACTAAATTTAGAATAATTTGATTGGATCAATCTGCAATGACTAAAGTACTGTGGTGTAGACTTCCCAGCTACTTTTGGCTCTGTCCTGAATATTTATCTGACATCATTGCAAATAACAGTGTTTTGTATACAGCTGCTAGCCCCACCCAAAGAGTCTGATAATGTTAAGTTCAAAATGTGTTCCAACTGTTTTGATGTGTTCCATGAATCTCAAGTTGTACTGGTTTGTTTTATGGGAACCAGGGAACTAATTATGATGTTTGTGCAATATTTCTGCATATGAATGAACACAGACTTTGGTAACTGTTGAACAAAAGCCATCGTTAAGTGGAGACTGTTCTTTACTGTTATCGTGGGTATGATGATGATGTAATTTGTCTGAAGAGCAGCCGAGTGTTATTGCATTAGCAGACAGGGCTAAACTCAGAAGTAAAAACCACAGTGAGCTTGCTGTTTTCCAACAGCCTCTTAATGTCACGCCTATCATCCATGGCCATCTTGTGGTAATCACTTTGTGCCCTTCTAACTATGTTTGATTCAGTTACGGTATGCCAAATGGCACAAGTGAGGCTAACCAACATTTAGGCTCCATTTCTAGGTCAGTGGGTGATATTCTTTTCCTCAAGTTTCTCCAGCATGCGGGCACATGACCTTTCTGTATAATTACTTTAAGCTTGCCAAAGAGGGATCCAGCTGGCGCTGATAGTGGGCACTGCCCTTCTGGGAAATGGATCAAGCCGGATGCTACATTAAAACATACAGACATATTCATATGTAACATACAAACACAACACAAGGAGGTGCACGTACTGGAGTGTACTGCACCTACTATATACAGTAGTCTGTCACTCTAACCTTAATCATCAATACTAGAACATCCAGTTTTGAACACAAAAGTAATCATAAAGCCCTTTTCTTGAAATGTGCATCTTTTGGGTTGTTTTTTGTCTGTACTTATCAAATTACATATTGTATCAAATTATGCCAAAGTGATTGCTGAGATGGAGAAACATTGTTTCCTGGGAATATAAAAACATTTCTATAAGGACTTTAACATGGGAAACTGGTGCTATTATGAAGGACAGAGCCAGTAAGCTTATAAGGCGCAGACTTGTGTTCCACTTGTTGAGATGGACCTCCACAATCCCATTTTCTTATGTGACCCTTTAAGAATAATTAATTACCTACCCCTGGACAAGCCACCAGTAACTAACACAATACATTTAGAGTATAAAATGGAAGAGAACATACCTGAAAATCCTTCTTAACCAAGCTGGACCAGAAAAGGTCTGTTAACTGTGATGGATGTGAACAGCGTGGGTGTTTATTTCACAGTTTGCTTTCATTTCCACATGAAAGCAAGTTTTGTTAACCTGGGGGTTGCTTTAACACCTGTGTGATTAATTGACAGCTTGTATTTTCTTCTTCTTTTTTGCAGCACTAATGTCTTAGGTGACCTCAGTAATTAACTTGTGGTGTAATGCGATACAATTACAGAAGAATCCTGATTTGATGGTGACTGAAAAAACAAACAAAAAAACAGGCTGTATAAATATGTGACTTTCTTTTAATCTTCAAACAGCTATTTGATGCAGTAAGAACCAGCCGAAATGTCCTCGGTGTTAAAGTCCCAAAACGGGTCCTCACAAACTTAGCAGAAGAGAACATGCAGACATGAAAAGGTACATAATTTAAATGAAATGCATATTCATGAAGCACATAAGAATCTAGCCTGCAGTCTCATACATACAGTGCACACTCATCATTAGGCAGGCACAAGCTCACACAGTTCACTCTCATGCATTCACCAGAAATAACATGAAACTGGTTAGATGGAAACTTTGACATATAATGAGAGAGAGAATTTGTCTCACATAGAAACAACTCAGAGTCACAAATGACCTTCTGTGACTTTCTGCTGAATGAGAAGTCCTCAACTTGGAGGACTTCAGAGTGTGTCATACTATAACACCAATATAGATTTGTGTGTGTGTCTATGCCGTGAACTTGGAGTTGTTTGATGTTAACAAGCTATGTCACTGTTTTGTTAGGCCACTGTCACCAAAGCAACATATTATTTCCCTTCTGCAGGGACTTCATTTTCTCAGTGTGGGCTTCTGTGTGTACTCCTTCACTACACCTGTGGTAGTGCAAACAGTGTAATAAAGTGACTTCCACTGCAGTGTTCAGTTTGCAGGCCACTGCTCAGATAGACAATTTATGTGAGGCTGGAAGCTTATGGAGAAACGGGTCACTGTGCATGCATGCACCAGTGTGTTTCTGTCTCTCTCTCTCTGTGGCATTCATGTCCTCTTTCAATCTCTCATTCATCCTAATCTCATTTTCTTTTCCTCTTGTTCACTCATTCTCATTTGTTTTTCTGACTTGGACCCCATTGAGGAAGCAGCAGGGCTTGTTCTTGTCAAGTGGCCTCTCAGCAGCCAAATTACCCCTCCACCCGCACCCCAGCCCGTTCACTTACAGTACAGCAGTAGTAAATCTAGACAAAAGCAATGCAACCCTATAAACTCCTGCAAAGAAAAGAGCTAACCAAATACAGGGCTGGTTTACAGCCCCTTTGGCTTGTGACTCTAAAGGAAAGGGATGCTTTCAGGCGTCTCCCTAATGTGGTCAAGCCTGTGCAGTTAAAAGTGACACCAAACTATGAAATTTCTCGAGGTGGATGAGTGTTGAGATAGAATATAGACTATGAAGTAGGGGAAATAAATGGGGACTGACAGAAAACAAACCAATTGATGATGGAACACACAAGGAGATACATTACTCTCTCAGATTTCAACAAAATCTAATCAGTCGGGGGTATTAAATGTGAAAGCTGCATAACAATTTAAAAGACTGAGACATGAACAGGAGAGAAATGTGGTGTAACAGATGAAGATGGCTTTAAGGGGGGAAAACGAATCAAAGCCAAATTAGACTGAAGCAGTGTTAAAAAAGAAACCCAAAAAACAAAAGCGCGGATTAGAAAGGAGGGAGGTGTATTTTGCATCATTCAGACGGGATTCCCGTTTATGGAGTGAAAGCGAGTGTCCTTCACTAAAGAAAATATTTAACTGACTAATGGCTCTTTTATCTCCAGTGTCTCTCTGTTTGTACCTTTGTTCTCTTTTCTGGTGCTCTTCTTTCATTATTTAGTTTCACTCGGCATTCTTAGAATTCAGCAGATTGCACAACTCTAAAAAAAGCTTATTTATTTGTACAGAGAAAGATTACCCATATATGGGTTAGCAGGCTTAACTTAAAAATGCTATCAAAATTTCCCCATGCTTCTAAGAAGTATACACATCAAACAGAGTCTAATAAGCCTCTTTTCCAGTAGTACCTACTTGGATCGACTCATCACGGATCGCCACGACTGGATTGAGATCAACTGGTTTTACACTCCAACCCGGTACTATCTAACCTGTGTGGTTGTCATCATAACAACGCATCCAGCGATGTAATTAATATGTGACACGAACGCTCCAAGAAATGTGGACGTCGAAGAAAGAATATGCCTGCTACTCGGTCTCTGGCTTTTCGTCAGACTCTGGGGAACACGATGTTGTTTTTGTAGCCATTTCCCTCATTGCCGGGTTTCAAAAATGGCGGTTTCAATTTTCGTGAACGAGATGCTCTCGTGACTCATCAAGTGACGCTACTGACCAGCCAATCAGTGGCACACAGTCTGATGACGTCACATTTTAGTACCTGCTCGGAACGCTTAGAAGCCCAGGCGAGCAGGTACTAAAAACCATGCAGAGTAGGTACTAATGGAAAAGGGGCGGAAACCTATTATAGGAGACAAACTTTTGATTTCTTGCACAACCAAATAACAAACACTTGATGATGCAATGAATGTAGTTACGGATTTAACAAATAAACAAATAGAAAAGATGTGAAAAAATATATATAAAGATCTAATGATTAAGGCAGATGGAATGAGAAAATTTGGGACAAAAGGAACAAACCAATGATAAACAGTACAGGTATTTGATCTTAAATAATAATAAAAAAAAGTTTTGTCAAGCAGAGACAGAATTCGAGAAAATAAAGGAATTAAATACTGATTAGCCTGCTGTTATTTTTTAAATTATTTAATTTGCAGAGGTTTTTAAAAAGATAAATTAGGCTTTTGCTGACAACTATGAAACAACACTCATGCTGACACTCTGAATCCTTTAATTTCTCTATGTTTGCATAAAAGCACAGCCTTTAAATAACCTGCCTTGTGTAATTGTAAAAAGAACCTGATCTCGGTGCTCTCAAAGGTACTGTAGCTTGTGTTTGCACTCACTTCTTAGTTTTTTTTTCTTTTTGTGTGTATATGAGAATGAAGAATATGGGAATGCCCAAAAAACTCTTGAGTGATGATTGTTGTATATCCCAGAGAGCAGCTTTGTAACAGGAGACAGTTCATTGCCTATTATCATCACTATGACAAAGATTCAAAACAGCAGTAAATGGTTGCACAAGAGACCAAATATTCCACAAACTCCCCAAGATTTCCAAAACTCTGTGTATTACCTACAAAAGTTTGCAAAAATCTCAGACTCCAAGTGGAGGCCGGTGTTGATCAGCTTTCTTTCAAAAGTTTGACATAGCTATATCTCTCAGTTGTGTTATGTTGTACATACGACAACTTAAAGAGGAATTCCTCATAGTGAGTACGTAAGAATCTATCATTTTGCCAAGCATGCTGAAGATCTGGACCATTATTTGTAGGCAGTCTAATTATCTGCTGATTTTTTTTTCTTTATTATCTAAGATATTACATGATCCCTGTTACTTTCTGTTGGGCTAAGTCTGTTTTTCATTCTTGTTAATTATATACTCTTGACTGTACTTAATGTGTTCAGTTTGCCCCTACTTCTCCCTACTAGCACATGCAGCAGCCTATATGTGTGTTGATCCAGTTTCCTGTTATACGCAAAGTTTACTGTTATGCCTTACTTTTGGTCTAAATGTATTTATGACATCTAAACCTTTTCCTCATACACTACCATTGAATTCATTTTTCAGCACTGTTTTCACAGTTCCACAAAGGCTTCTAGTAAAGTCTGCATAGGCCAATTAATCTTCCCCTTTTATTTGGTGTATGTTTCACTTGCTACATAGATGTGCTCCTTAAAAGCGAGAGCAGAAGAGAGCACTTAAAGCTGCCCTAGTTTGCATTGGCTAAATGTAATATCTAAACATTTGAAGTGGATGGATTTCAGCTATAGCAGAGCCAATTTCAAAGCAGCATGACACCTGGCCTGAGTGTGGCGAGCCCAGAGCTTAGAGGAAAAGGAAGAAAGCAATTAGGATTCTTCGTGTAAGTGGTAGATTTAGAGAATGAAATTGAGCATATCTATCGAAGAGTGAGAAGGATGGAGAGTAAAAATGGAGGGATTAGAAAGTGAAGCGGCACAAGTGCTTTTTGGAAAATAACATGAGATTAGCACAGGAAGTGAATGCATTTGGAAATGAGGTGTGGGACAGAGGTCGACAAAGGATGAAAGTGAGTGAAAGAATGAAGGGATAGAACGATAACTATGGTAAGCACAACAAACATGTAATGCTTTATGGAGGGAGAGAAGAAAGGGGAAAGAGGAAATGTCACAGTGTCCGAGACTGATAAAACAGAGAGAGGAAACTCCAGTACTTTATCTTTATTCCCTATTGTCCCAGATAGAGGGGGAAAAAAAGAGAACAAAGTTCAAGAAAACAAAAACTAGACAGACAGAGATACAGGGTCAAGGTGAGAAAAAGAAGCACGACTGACCAGCCACCAACCAGACACGTCAAAACATTTCAGCTCAACACTGAACTCTGATAATCTTTTACCAAAGTGGTGATTTTTTTTCATTCATTAGTATTTTGGAAGTTTTTAAACATTCCTTTCTAAAAGTTATCTGTCTGATTTTTTTCATTGCCAACGGTGTAGCCAACCAATAACATTGCCCTAAAAGCAAATCAGTCCTGCTGTCACGGGCACCTCATACACACTATGAATTTGTCACCGTAAAGTCAACCTGTGTGTCAACCTAATGCAGCCAGACTGTAAAGTTCACTGCTCAGTGGTCTAGTGCGATGTAGTGGGGGCTGTCTCTGCCTGTGTGTGCATGTCTTTGTTGAATGGGATATTAATTCCCTGGACACCTGCTGTTTGCATTCTTGTCTTATCCCCTAGTCGCAAACACACACATGCTTGCACGGCTTACTTCTGCTTGTAATGGAAACAACGGTTAGGGCTTTTGTGCTAACGTATTTCATTAGCAGTCTGCATGCTGGTCAGTTAACTTTTGATGCTAAGTTAAGCTTTACTGCCAGGTGGGCTGTACACCTAAGCTTTAACAGACCAGGTGCATGAGATTGGCCACCTCATCAGCTTTTGTCACTGTTTCTTTGTCTTTGCTTTGTTCATTGTGGGTTCTCTGTGCACACATACACTGTTTCCGAGGAGTCAAGTGAATACATTCAATAACTCATGTAAAAATACTGTGGGTAGTGCATTTTATTTATTATTTCTATAAGTGTTTAAAGTGTACCAGTAGAACCATTTAGTTATAATGAACAGAATTATTTTATATAAGGGGGAATTATTGTTGATATAATATTATGTTAAGGTTTTCTTACCTCCTAACAATGCTGTGCTCTTTTTCACAGCTTTTTCCGATGACATCACTGCCAAGCAGTGTGCTATGCATCCAAGATTTTCATTTAATTTCATGCCACATGTCTGTGTGTTTTTATGGCAGCGGTGTAGACTCCACAGTTTTTAGGCAGTGAAGTTTGATGGGATTCTGTCATTGTGCTGTACCTGGAACTGTATACGCAATAATTGTTTAACTGCAAAGCAATCTCCTTGTAAGAGCAGAAGTTTCCATTGTGAACATAAGAAAGATGGAGATAAGGATTGAGAGATTAGAAAGAGAGAGAAAAAAGCAAATAAGGGTAGGAAAATTGTAGCCAAGTGTAAAAGAGTGATAGATTGAGATAAAAGAGGACAGATTAGGGATGGAGGGGAAAAAGAGATGAAGGTGAAGAAAAAGTGTTTAGTCAACTGTGAAACAGTGAAAGATAAGACGTGAAAGATTGAGACAGGGAGAGACCAGAGGGAGATTACTGAGAAAGAGAGAAGTGGAGAGGGAGGCTGGGAACACTGGTTAAAGCTGGCTGTGAAGGACTGACAGGCACATATTAGAGAGCAATGATTGGGGAGAGATTTAAGATAGATGAGGAGGAGGAGGATGGAGCGTAAATAGAAAACTGAAAGATTGTAGGCCATACATTCACTAAACACTTTCATTATCGTGGTGGACCTCTTTTTGCCTTCAGAGTTGCTTTTACTCTTCATGCCATACATTGAACAAGGTGCTGGTAAGTGTGGATTCCATTTGTTTACAGTGAGCGTATTGTCACGTTCAAGAAACCAGTTAGAGATTATTCAAGAGAAACCGTTTTACTGAATGGTGAGTGGATGTTTGGTAAACCTGTTCGACATCGTGCGCCATCCGACTGGAATCAGCCAACAAGAGATGGGCCCTAAAGCGAGGGACATGGTCAGCCACAATACTCCCATATCATTACACAACCATCAGCAGGCTGAACCATTAATAGAATAAAATTAAACCCTTGTGAATTTTAGTCATGGCAACTAGTGTGGCCCATCAACCCATCTCACTTGTCACTTAGGTTTTTTTTATCTTATTGTCTGGAAGAAAAGTGGAGATAGCAGAGGGTATAGTCGGATTTATGGTCAAGAGGTGGTAGCGCATTCGCTGTCCTTTCCATTCAGGGGATGCCTGTCTGCCTACAGGAAGCTCTGTTGTCAGAGGCAATGTACAAAGCATCCAGTACACCCAGTCTGTAGACTACTCTTACTTGTGCTGTTGTTGGTCCATCAGCCGGCTGTGGAGAAGTTTCTTTTGAGGTTTTTTTTTTCACGCATCTCCCATTCCCAGTGAACCTCACTGTTACCCCCTTCTCTATTCCAGCCCTCTTGTCAACCAGTAAACATTTAGCAGATGCTCATATCATCTGCTTCCAGCGATGCAAGTATCTTGGACTTTACAGGGGTAGGGTGAAAACCCCTCTCGCCCTTCTGTACAGCCAAGCTATAAAACCAGCTTTAAAGAGAGGAGAGGATAGACAGAGGTAGTGTGGTGGAGTAACAGACCTTTTTTCTGATTATATATTGCCTCAGATCATTTAAAGGTGAACAAAAATAACATGAACAAGAAAAAACAGTGTATTTCTTAATCAAATCAGCTCTTTCCTCATGTTCAAATGAATAAATCAAACCTCTATTGAGTTTTTCTCCACTTCCAATAAGGAAGGCTTATCAGGTAATTGTCAGTAACTTGCATTTCAAGGAACTGGCAAAGCCAAACACTTTGAAAGCTTGTGACAAGAACCAGCAGCATCCAGTCTGGATACTGAAGCAGCTCACTGTCAAAATGTTATCTGCTGTCTCGAATGTCTCGAATGAAATGTTAAGATTGATGAGACTCGGCATCAGCGTGAAAATTCATTCTGGTTTCTTCGTCTTTCGCAGCTCATTGGTTTAGTGAGCTATGCATAAATGCAAAAGTATTATACCTAAGCAGATTTAAATGTTCAAACAAAGGAGTCTTGATTGTTTATGTCATGCTCATTTCTCAATGTGTCAGTTTATTGATAGAAAGCAAAAGTTAATTTCAGCAAAAAATGTGGGCTGCACTCAAACCAGAGAACTTGTGAATAAAATAGCTGTTGCTTCTAAACCCCCGGGCATCTGACAGACGTTGATAGATGTCAAATCTATTTTAAACATGCAGTGATATCATCCCACAAAACTATACAGTATACAATGCAGGAAACAAATGGTAGCTTCATTATTGTTTACCTTAAATCTACTATTTATCACTATTTATTATTATTTATTATTCATTTTCCTGATCATGTGGTGGCTGTTTTGTTCCAGCAGTCGTGAACAACATTGCCTGTAACATTCTGTTTTATCTCATTTTTGGGCTCCACCAACATCTGATTAACACAATTTGGTTGTTTCTGTGCTAAATGCTCCTATGTATTCATCACCTAAACATCTACTTAGTCTGTTTTACTTCTTTATTTTATGCCATTAAGTGTTGACTTGTTTTATAAACACATTATTATAAAAAAAAACGTGTGTCTGGAAAAGAGGTGGATGGCTGGGGTGAGAATGAATTGAAACATTTGCGGTTGTAAATCAAATCCAGTGAGTTGAGTTTCTACAATTCTCTGCAGAAGGAGCTTTTAACTTTTCATTAAAAACGCTCCCCCGCCTAAACCACAAAAACCTTTTTCTAGTAGTATGAATGGACTTTTTCCTGCTGTGTGCCATTTGTGAGAAAGAATATCTGTGGAAAATATTTGAAGTTCATGAGTGAAAATATTGTGTGATCATGTACGATGTTGCCATTTGATATATTGTTTGGATAAAATATTCACATTGAAACTTTATAGGGTTTCATATTTTTGAATGTAAACACAAGTACGTGACAGGGATCTCTTTTCTTGTTGCTTATGATTTAAGCCAGCTTTCCTACACTTCTTCTGACGTGCCGGGTTGGATCAGGCTCATTTTCGTGATATCCCTTTGCTACATATGAGAAATTGTAGTTATTCATTATAATGGAGACCTTGCGAGAACACCCTGTTGGACCAAGGACCCCATTTTGGGCTTTGGAGAACTGGTCTGGCCTATAGCATCCCTCCCTGTCACAAGCTGGGGAATGACTCTTATTAGTGGCCCTTGCTATGTCAGCTTGGGGAAGCCTTTTGAAATGTAATATTGTCTTAAATCGGATTTATAAATGTTTAGGTGTATTATGAAAAACACACATGCTGCCTATGTTGGAAAACCTAGTTGTGTGTGTGTGTCTGTGGTTCTGAGAGTGAGTGAAAGCTTTGGGAGAGTTCTGTGTGTAAAATAAGAGACACAATTGTGTGTGTTGTTTGTCTGCGCCCTTTCTTTCTGTGTGTGTGCGTATGTTTTTTTTCCCTGCCCTAATTCCTGCAGTGCGACAGCGTTTCAATAAACATCAAACCCGTATAAAGGGAACCAGTCTATAAACACACACACGCACGCACACACACACACCCAGGCAGTCGGTTCATATTGCAGTATGTATACGTTATGCACCCGTAGTCAAAACCAATTGAATGACAGTCAGGAAACATGATAAGTTTTTAAACTGTGATGATGGAAAGAGAAACCCCCCCTCCTTTTTTTTTTTTTTTTAAATTGAAAATAAAATTTTCAGTAAGAAATGGAGCAGCAGGAGCTCTCTATCAAAAGAAGTTTCTCAGTGCTTGGTTTGCTTTTGTTTGTATTACTGTGCATCTGTACTTGTATGCATGTGTGTGGGCCTATATGCTGTGGAGCATGTAGTCCTTTTGCCACTTAGTGGGTGCTTGTTTGCATTCACGATTGTATTAAACTTACATTATACTCACAATTGGATGTATTTTTGACTGAATACATCCAATTGACTGAATACTTATCCTCTGATTTTCTCTTTTTTAGGGATTTGAATAAAAACAACATCACCAGAATCACTAAAGTGGACTTCTCTGGCCTCAA
Source organism: Hemichromis elongatus (assembly GCA_015108515.1). Classification (NCBI taxonomy): domain Eukaryota; kingdom Metazoa; phylum Chordata; class Actinopteri; order Cichliformes; family Cichlidae; genus Hemichromis; species Hemichromis elongatus. Next base: position 95,235 of record VUQR01001507.1, on the reverse strand, counting down.
GAACCTCAGGATTCTGTAAGTTCCTTTCCTGTTTTCAATTCAATTTTTAGTCAGTAAAACATTGGGCTTTGCTCACATTCCCTCCAATATATTTGAGGACTTAAATCAGGATGTATAAAAACTTATTATTCACATTGCAGGTACCTGAAGTATTTTGTTGTGTGCTTAAATTGCTAAAATCTTCTTGATGTTACCTCATTGAGCTGTATGTTAGAATACAAATGTCTGATTACACATTAAACAGTGCCTTTGTACTGGGCCACTAGTTTCCCAGTACAGAGTCTGTATAATGTCTCATTGCACCCATGTGAGAACAGAGCAGGTAATTGTCTGGTGAACTGCAGTGGGAATTATGCATCCTGACTTCTGTATACTTTACTTAGGCGGCCAACAGCCTAAACTAACCTACATTTTTTTTTAGCAGAACCTACTGAAGCTGACTATCCCCTGTTATGTGCTGCATGCGAGGAACCAGCACTTCCAGATAGTTGCCATCATTAAAACACTTTACTTTTTCATTCGTAGGTACAAAGTTGGCAAATATTGAATTGAATCTACCAGATACAGTACCATCAGGTCTTTGAATCTGTCCTCGCTTTAATACCTAATTGTGACTTGTATTTGTTTCTTTACAAGGAATCCCATTAACAAAAGAGTTCCATGCTGTAGCAATTAAGCAAATGGTATATTTACCTAATGGGTCCGTATATGGCTATAGGGGGGAAACAAGTCTCTATAAAATAAAGTTTCCCATCCTAATGAGGGCTTTTAGAACAGGAGAGAATGTAAGTGTACTATCCAAGGAGTTGAATTTCGCAATTACTGGATATTTACAAGGTTAAATAATAGAGTAATGGTGAGCTGACATGCCAGCAACAAGCAGCACGACTTCCATTTACTATACAAGCAGTACAACAGCGAGATGTTGACCTGGTACAGATATGATGATGGGAAACTAAGTAATTCATACTGAAAGAGTTAGTCACTGTTTCTATGAAAAAACAAGAGATTTCAATTTAGACTCTCAAGTCTTTCGGACTAATGCTGGGGAATACTGACTTTTGCAATTCTGGGAAAACCAAATCTGAAATGTCGAAGCAGTAACATGATTGGTTGGAGATAGACAGACAAACAGGCAAATTCTAATCATATTTATTAAACTAAAGCACAAAAATGATACAGATTGCTTCAAATATACTGTTGGGTTTAAAACAATACTCACTTATATGTATTTTGTTATGCCTGTAGAGCATTAGCGATGTGCAGCCTGAACCAATTTCATGTGAATCACTGGAGATTTCCACTATTCTGATATTTTATCTATTTAGAAATGATCTTGTTTCTGGGGCATGAAAAAGAGTGCTAAATCACTCTGGTCGCCATTACAATTATCAAACACTGAACATCGCTGTTGGGAAACGTATGAAAATCTTTATTTAAAGTATAAATTGTATATATTCTATTTTTTGGCTTATCATATGTAAATGTCTACACTTAGTCAAGACTGACTGCTCATGTCTTCTCAGCTGTCCTAATTGAGTTCAAGGGTTCTCTCACTTCTGTGCCATAAACAGCTGAAATCAGTGTGTATGTGAGAACTTTAATAACTATAATCACCGCTGGCTGCACGCAGCTTCCCTCCTCACTCTGTTTTAACCAAACCAGCAGACAAAAATACACTCCCAGTACAAATCCACTAAGGAATGGAAATGAGTTTCTACATGTGTGAGTGTTTGCGCTTGTGTTGGCATCTGTTTATTCATATTCCTAAATATAGGACCAAAGTGGAGTTTGGAACGTATGTCAGTCATTGGGTTGGGATTCATCTGTGCTTAAGTTTTCAAGTAAAACACAAAAAAATTAGAAATGTAAGTGTTTGCATTCTGCATGCATGAAACAGGGTAAGGACCCACAGAAAAAGGCAGTGTATATGTGTGTGAGTTGAGAGTGGCAAGCCAGCAAGTTGTTTCATGTGGTTTGTGATAAACTGCTGTGACATTTCTCCTCTCTAAATCTCTGAAAGAAATTGGGAGGAGACGGCTTGGGAAAGAGGAGATGGTCGGGAGGAAGCACACTTTCAGAGACATACACATTCTAGTCTTTTGCATCCTACGGCATACGTGGTCACCATAAATTGTTTTATCTTTGCTTTAATAGGTATTGCTGTGATACACCGGAACTCTATCTCATTCTTTCTCTCTCACAGAGAAACACAAGCGCCCAGTTCTGAGATTCCAGGCACTTCAGCCATATGTGCCTCCTATGGGAGAACTTGTTTAAAGCCGCTAACATTTTTCCCAGGATAGGTTACAGAGAAAAAACCAGTATAACTCCTAAATACCCCTGCTTACATCTGAGCTGTAATTACCGATAATTTGTCCTGCAGAAGGACTTGTCTGCCCTCACATGTAATCTCACTTCTGTTTAAAAAAACATCCAAACAGCTAAGTGATACGGTTTTGCATTTGCACCACCAAAGACCACAGGGTGCGTAAAATAAAAATCTCATAATTAAACTTATCTGTGATGTTTTAAACTTTCCAAATCAATCGATCAGACGGCACGCTGTTTTCTGATTAAACATATAATATTTATTCTGTTAATGCGAAAACGTAGAATTTAATTGAGGGGTTTGGATATTCTTTAAATTTGCACAACGAGCTTGCCTCTGCATGCACGCTACGTGAACAACACTTAGCCTAATATCTTTGGCAACCTCACTTTGCAAGATTTCTTCCAGATTGTGGTGAAATTGAGTAATTCCAAACAAATTTAGATGTAGGTGAAAACTTGTACTTGATATTGAACATTTGGCCAGGGAAATTCAGTGCGTAAATAAGTGAAGTTAATATCCCCTGAAGTATTTCCTTATTTCCTTCAGAGGCCAAGTTCTCGCAGTTTGCTATAAGGTAGCGTGACATCATTGTTCTTTTTATAACCATTGACTGAAGTTAGAGTTATTAGACACTCCAGTCCCCACACACATGAATTCAATTCTTGTTTGCCCCCCCCATCTTTCTCCAATGTCTCTGTAGATGACTAATGCTTGATACAGACCAATATAAAAACAATACCTCATCTGAGCGATATGCCAGCATTGACTCCCCGCACCATGTGTTTGGCTTAACATCCACGGCCTTTCTAAACGTCATTCAATAAATCAGCGTGCGGTTGATCTCTCATTTGGACAAATAAACTTTGATAGTTGTTCAGAGTTATGCCTTGATTTAGCTTTCCCTGGAGTACACAGGAAATGCTTTTCTATAAGGACAGAAACAAAAAAGAAACGCTGCTATGCTGGAATGAACATGCTGGATTAATCTTGGCTTGATTGTAAATTATGATTGATGCCGGAGTCAGAAATGTGCACATGCTTATGTGTGTGTTTGGGAATTCTTGCTACCAGCGCATAACTTCCCTACCTGTGTGTAATCTTTAAGCGATTCCACACATACCTTGTTGTTTGTGTCTAGGCTGTTTCTGTTTAGAAAGTGATTCAGAATACTCAATAGCTGGAGCTATATTTTTAAAAAATTTATTTCAGTTAACAGCAAATATTACTGATGATTTTTTGGAAAACATTTATATAAATCAAAAAATGCTTCCTGTAATCAAGAGTTATTTTTCCTGGAAAATGTTTTGTTATACAAAAATGAATAATATTGCGAGAATAAGCCAATTACCATCTCATGGTGCGCCAGTGCTTCAAAAGTGTTTCAAGATGCTCTGACTTTTTTTTTTAATTTATATGTTTACATATTTTATATACATAAATGTGCGAGTGCGTTTGTCTGAGTCTGTTATCTCTCATCCAAGTCCAACATATCTGTGTAGAGTCAGTATGACAGGCCATGGATTAATGCCTGGATATGTAAACGTTTTGTTTGAAAGGATATTTAAAAAAGAAGCGTGCCAAAACAATTCAGTCCACATGTTAGGACAGACAGGACTCTCTTTGAGATGACTTCTTTTGTCTTTGGTCGTCTCTCACTTGATCCAACTCGTCATTCTACATCTCGCTGTTTATATCTGGCTTGTATCTTTTTCTCCACCTTTGCTT
>VUQR01001507.1:55905-84082 GCA_015108515.1 Hemichromis elongatus | reverse complement strand
TGTTTGTTTTGGGTGGGGGGGGGGGGGGGGGGGGGGGGGTTTTGGTGGGGGGGGGGGGGGGGGGGGGGTGGGGGTGGGGGGTACGGATAAGAGGTATCAGACTGGATAATAGTTTTTAGTCTAGTCTTTAATCCTGCAAGACTATGAATCAATCGAAGAGGTTGTCTCTCAATGGAAACTTTTCTAATTTAGCCTTAAGTGCTGTTGCTGAGTGCCTGACAAAGACAGATGGACAACACGTATAACGGAGGTCATGAGCAGAGAGGGAGATGGATGGATGAAAGGATGCTGGTGGAAGATAAAGGTTTGTTGTAGATGGATGATGGAATTGGAGTCTGTGGTCCCTCTAGGTGCTTGGTAGGGGGGAGAGAAAACATAAATGGGAAGGGTGAGATGGATCGTGGACTGGAGTCTGTGGGTTTCAGTGTGTGCAGTCTGTGGTTGTTTGCCCCCACAGTTTGCAGAGACTGCGGTCTCACAGCACATGCACACAGACACACACGGTTGCACATAGTAAGCTTGAGCTTCGACTAAAATACATTTGCTAAGAGTGTAATGAATTTTTGTTATGAAATATAATGAATTGATGATATCTTAAATGGAAAAATGAATGCTATTGGTTGCAGGGCTTTTGTGCCTCAGTGCACATTGCACTGAGTCAGGGAGGTTTACTTTGTTAAGTGACTTGATGGCTGTTGGTCTCCTGTCTAATAATGCTGACCCAGACTGAGCCTCATCCTGTTATCTTCGCTTTCTCCTCTGAGAGTTTTTGTCTGTGTGTGTGTGTGTGTGTGCATGCTTGTTTAGTGCATGAAAAGGACTTGAATTAGCTCTGGCTCACAGCCCACGTTACTCATGAAGCAACAGGACCCCCCCTCACATTTTAGCAGCTCAGGTTACATTTGATTGGTTTGCATAAGGCGGAAGATGAAAAATGAGAGTAATGTTATACTAAAGAGAGATTTCCCATTTTCTTCATGAATAAATCCCCAGAGCCCCAGATGCTGAGTAGTTCACAGTGTAGAAGGTGATCTTTGACCATGTTTCAACACTTATGGACTGTGAAATATTGTAGAAGCTTTGCAAATTTTAATGTAGCTCCTGCCATATAATGGATATTACAGAGTTAGTCAGCAGACTATAAATCTCTTCTACTTGTGTTATTTCTAAACAGTATTTTTGGACACAGTATGGCAAAGATAAAATGCATAAATTACATCACTTTATCACATAAGCAACCAGAAACGATGCGCTGCAAAATGAATGTTCAGTGCAAGTTTAAATAGACAAAATTGCATTAAAGTTGTGTCTCCATTTAAAAAAAATGAAGAAAGCAAAAAATAAGCAAGATTTATCTGGGGATAGAGTCTATCTGTTAGATTATGGTCGGTTGGCACGAGTCAGTGTGAAGCTTGTAATGATTATCTTTCATTCCAGTGTTATAGGTTGTTTGCATTTGTTTACAAGACACCAAAACAAACACAAATAAACATTGTAACAAAGTGCACATCTGAGTAAAATCCCAGCGTCCGTATTAAGCAGCTTCACTCTGCTCTCTGACATTGCTGCTGTGATCCGTCATTCTCCTTATTACACCCCATAAACTGCATTACAGCAGGATATCGGCAGCCAAACGTTCAGGCTAAAAGGATCCTTCGGAGGCTTAATAGAAAGAAGGAAATTTAGTTTATGTCCAAAGTGAGGCCGGTAAGGAATTTTATCCAATCAATTTGTCCTTGAGAATGCTTCATCCCTACATGTTCACTGAGTGTTTACCAGTTTGCATTACAAAAATACCTAAAAAGTTTTAGCTAAACATGAGGCGGGAAACTAGCCGCTGTGGAAGAGTAAATTTCAATGAAGCAAGGTTAAACGAGAGAAAAATCACCAGGATGACTCTAATGATCAACAAATCATGGCATGGAAGGTTCCCACTTTAAATCTGTGCACTGATGACTGGATGGTAATGAGATATTTTCTTCAGCACCATTAGGTTACTCTTGTGTGAAGCAGTTTACCTCCAAATGCTTCAGTGACTCTCCCAGATGTGAACGTGTGGTCTTAGCTCTCTCCACAGTTACTGTAAATACAATATATGAGTTCAGCCAGGGGAAAAGACGTTGCAGAGAGAGAAGAATGAGAACGGGAGGGAAGGCTGGAAAGAGCAGGGGGTCATTTGAGATGTCTTTTCCTCCTAATTAAGTTAATGGAGAAAGACGAGGAGGCTGCCTTTAATCTTGGCTAATTGTCCATTTAGAGGCGACTGCCATAGTTTACCTGCTGGAATGTTATGGTTAGTGTTACAGGAAGTGGATGACCTTTGCGTGTCCAGTGATTGGCTATGACAGACTGGGCCTCACTGGCGATTGGTCGGAACAGTTTGGAAGGGTGAGAGGTGAATATAAACAGTCTGTACTTACATGTGTCTCCTCTTTTTGGTTATTATCTCTTTCACTGTTGACTTTATGCCTCTCTCTTTTTTTAAGTGTGCTCTGTTACTGTTGGGGTTAGGGTTAGAAATACTGCCCGGCACAAACTGAACAAACAGCTTTCATGTTTCTTTTGCTCTCTGGGAATATAAGATTGTTTTTGTGTCACTAGGCTCCAGGCCTTTTGTTTGTGTTTCACGCCACTGTGTTCTGGTGAGAAGCAAATAAGTCTCAGATATATAAACACACACACACAACGCACACACAAACACATCTCTCACACACCACCTCTCCTGCTGATTTAGAAGCACAAGCCCTGGATGTAGAAGTGTGTACTCTGGTCAGTGTGAACCACAGAGCCATGACAGAACTTCCTAATAATTAAACATGACCCAGATGTACAAATCGTGGTATTTTGTAGCTCCACCACAAAGCTTGTAGGACCTGATACGCAGTTGAACACCAGGGCAAATATTCACCAGTAAAATGCATTTGCATTTCTAACATGTACATAAATCTAGCTTTATATTTTGATGAAATCATTTTTGAAGCAATTGGCAGAAAAGTAAAATAGCAGAGGGTGTTCTTGAATAAAGCAGCACCAGGAGGCTCATAGGCCCCAGGAAAGAGCTGCACCACCGGGCCCATGCTGGTATTCACTGGTATTCAGGGAAGGGAAGACTTTTACTGAGGGAACCTGACCAGAGCTCTTCTAAAATAGGTCTGCTTTTAGTGGCTTGTGTGTGAGTGTGTGTGTTTCCCACAGCCCAGACGGCAGTGCGTTTTTGTCCCAAGACATATTTAGATAAATACACACTGCTGCGATATTGAAAACCGAAAGAGAGAGAGAGAGAGAGAGAGAGAAACAGAGAGATAGGGAAAGCATGAGAGAGAGAGGACGATAGTGGGATAATTCGGGAGATTTGGTTACATGAGGAGAATTTCCGATAATTCTTTCATCCTTTCTCTGTTAACAATACTTTCTAATTTGTTGCACTCGGCGTGTTTGCATGTAGCTAAGTAAGTGGTTGTGTTACTGTTGGCTTATTGTAGCAAACCGCTTTAAATAACATCATCTCAGCAGGAAATTGTATTTTAGTTTTTGGTTCACCATTTCTGGTGTCTATAATTGGCAAATCTTCTATGTGTTTAATCTTGGCTTCACCTTCGTATTCATGGTACCTTATATTGAAAACCGCCTCATCACCAGTCAGTGTTTGGGATTTCTTATATAGAGAAAAAATATATGAACAACTTTATATTGTTTGTATTTCTAAACTTTTCCTAAATTGAACAAAATCTACTTAAGAAATAAAAATAAAATAATGATTTTGATCTCCAAATTAATTGTTTTGATCATAATATTTCAAATGATTTTGTGTACAAGTGTAATTGTACAAGTGTTTATATTCATATGAAGCCTCTGACACCAATTCTTAAACATGCAGTTCAGATGCATAAAGTGTTTAAGTTTGGTTCTCTTGCTGTGAAAGCTCTGTAAAGGCCAAGTCATAAAGTTTGTGTGTATCTAAGCCTATGTGTATTTTCCTTTGCAGACGTGTGAATAAAATAAGCCAGAGTGTGTCTTAGTGGGGCAGAATACACCATCCAGGCGGTCTTAAAGTTCACAGCAGCAACACCTTTCCCTTGTAGCTGCCTACTTCAGCAGCCTGCCAGTTAGCTTGCATGCTGCGGGGCCAGAACCTATGAAAAGTTCATGGGAGGTTGTGTGGTTGTTGACTTTTTTTCTCTTTCTTTAAGTTTTTACATAGCAACGAATTTTATATGCTTGTACTGAAATAGCACAAGGGACTTCATGTGGTATTAATTTCACTATGCAAATAAAGATGATTTGATGGGGGATGTAGCAGTAGAGCAGCTAGTAAACTTGGATAAAGATCTCGGGTTTTCCCTTTGACCTCCTTACTCCTACAGAGGAACGGTGTGCAGACACATACTACATATTCAGTTAAGCTCACTTGTTTTTTGTGTCAGCGTGTAGGGTGAAGGATATGCTTGTGTTTACAGTCTAGGTGTTAATTCATATGCATGTAGGGGAGAGAATCGGGAACCGGTTCTTGTAGAAAACCGGTTCCCAGTAGTTCAATTCCTTGGATTTGTTAGTCTCGAGCTCGCTTCTTGAAGTCGCTCTACAATCAGTTGATTTCACTTCTCGTGTCAGACGAGATAAAGACACGTAGTATAGCATGGATATGGACATTTATTTTTATTGCACAAAAGGAGAGATAAATGGTCAAGTGGAAAACTGCATTCAGCAAAGAAGCAACCACATTATGCCACTAACACAACTTCGGTTCTTTGCCAGAGTCTGCCAAGACATCATGCTAACACTAAGCTAGCCGAGAACACAGAGTAAAACTGCCGACCCCAGCAGCCAGACCATGAACTTGAACAGGTAACAAGTCAGGCTGCCTCCTTTTCAACCTGTTCATGTTTCTAAAGCAGAATCACTGTGGGGACCACTTTTTTGTGCTGGTTTTTCATCTTTGCTTTGTGCGGTCAGCCGTATTTTCTGCTAAGAGAAAGATCTTAGAGACGTGTGCCTTCATTAGCGATTTGTGTTGGTGTGTGGGGTTGTGGCATTAAGTCTATTTTGTTAAATGGTCATTATGAGACTGTGTTTTAGCTACTTTACAGAGTAACATGAAAGTAAAGTAACGAGTAGTATAACGAATTACTTTTTCCTGGGAGTAATTAACTAACATACTGCATTACTTTTCTGCATTACTTTTAAGAAAAGTGTTCTGTATAAAACTGACTTTTTAACTCCAACACTGATCACAACAAAGAGGGGAAATACTTCAATAAACATGCACAAATATTTGATGCACAGCATGCAATTAATTTGCATTAATATAATTTCTTTTTTGCTGCTTAGCAATGGTGGTGACTCATAAAACAGAGTTAATGACAATCCATAAGTTATCAAATCGATGAGTGATGTCCACAACAGAATTGGAATCACCTTGACCTGTATAGGTCAAAATTAAGCTAAATATAGCAGCACAGGTTAGTACTTGCTTATGTGTTCATATATGTCTTTTAATTGTTTTTATGATTTTCTTGTGTGTGTATGTGTTGGTCTGTCAATTTATACTTGCATTTAAGAAGAGGCAAACTTGATATAGGCCCAAACACACTCACAGAGTGTTTGTTTTATCATAATTTATGTTTACATGAGAGCACTAATCTAAAACAGACTCGGCTCACTGGAACGATGTAGGAGGACGACAAGGAGGTGAAGAAAGAAGGGGAAAAGATAGGAAGAGTATCCAGGGCACATGGTAGGGAACAGGAGTTATATGTTTAGGGAAAAAAAACACACAAGACTGGGTAACAGGTGAAGATGGTCGAGTGAGAGGGTGAGGGTGAAAATGCAATGAGACAGAGATTAGGGTAGCTGGAGGAGAGAACAGGGCTGTACTCTCTCTGAATAAGAGCTTTAAGAAAATAGAAGCTTTTGTTGATTGTTGACCTGCTTTTTTTCCCTCGTCTTACAGCGAGGACTAATGATCTGGCTCTGATTTGAGAGGCTTTATTTTTCCTAAAGTATATTTTAAAAACCTGGCAACTAACTTCTGGCCTTTTCTCTCTGTGTGTGTGTGATATGGTGGGTTTTTGTAGTAAAAGCACAATGGAGTTGTATACACCCGGCACTTCATTACTGACAAAAGACAAACCACTAAACAAATATAATTCCCTACCATAATTACATTCATGTGTATAAGCTGATAAAAAGGACAGATTATTTCCTCAGCACTGTTCTCTGCTGCATTTTTTCGTGAAACTCCAGACTGCTTTTTTTCAAACATTTTTACATGGCTCCCAGGGCAACACAGTAATATAAATGGGTACAAAGAGAGGCTCATGCTGTAAAGGTCAAACTGAAATTCAGTGATGATTACTACAGAGGAAATAAAAAGTGCAGCAGTAATAAATAACCTTCCTGTAGTTTAGATTACAATTATCCCATGAAAGATTTTTTCACATTTTTGAACAGGTTTCTTGGTGTTAGCTTGTGTTTTAAAGATGTCATGGTTTGAGTTAATGTTACGCTATTAATCATGTCATACGAACATCTCATTGTAACTATCTGATTTCAAAATAAATCTCGCAAAGTGTTATAGCAGCTGAAACCTGACCTGCAGACTAACTGTTGTTGTAGAGTTATGGTGATGTCATCTGAGGGTGTCTGTCTTTAATCTTCTCCTAAATTCTGGGAAAAACTGTTTCCAGGTTATTTACTGTAATCTGACAGGTGGGGGGAGTTAGTCAGTGCAAATTGAAGCTCCAGCTTAGTGTGGGGCCCAAAAAAGTGATGAAGTATCTCAGTGTGATTACATGTGCCTGCAAAAAGATACTAAGGAACTTAAGATTCACCACTGCTTTGTGGGCTGAATTCTGTGCTACAGGTTTTAAAGATGGTAAAAAATGTAAGCAACAAGATGCAAGTAAGAGTTTTAATTTATGCCCACTTCCGGTAATCAATAATAATATGGAACATGATGTGACTTTTATGAAGTGTGGTAGAAAGCAATCATCTGATGGATGGCTGTGTGGCCTGCTTGATTTTAAAGCAGGTCACTTGAGTTTATGGCCTGTCACAGGTCTGGGAATAATGGTTTCCTCAACCACAAGCTTTACCTAATAATAAATGCACTATATTTGCCGTGCACAAATGCTGCAGAACGCAAAATTTACTGTCTCCTGGTTTGCAGTTGTACTGTCTGAAAACATGCAGCTGCCAACAAAACAACCACCTGTGGTCAAAGGACTTTACTTTTTAGTTCATATTATAGAACCCAAGAGTGTTTCATTATAAGAAATGAATAAATATTGACGTCATTATTTTTGTCCGGATTTTTGGAAGTCTTCCCTCGTGTCACTGTTTGCCAGTCTAACTCTGTAATAGCAGCAAAATGGAAATTCCATATATAGGATTTCAGCCTGCTCAGTTTTCTTGAGTGTTAATCAAACGTGAGTAAAAAAATTGACACTTTGTGCTATTAAACCTCTTCAGACACCTTGACATACCACAAACACAGTGTTTAAAGTGATTAACTTCTGGATTTTGTGAATCGGAGTTGGTGAGAACATCTCAGTTTGTGCGCGCGCATGTGTAACATTTCACTTTGTGGGAGGTCTGCATAGCTCTTGCTTTCTTTGTTGATCATTTTTATGGCTACATATGTAGAACTATATGTGGAACTGGCTAATGTCTCTTACACGGACCCACGCACACCTGCAGACACATGGATGTATCTTGAGAGTTAGGCTTTCTGTATATGGGCTCACAAATGAATGTTTGAACATGTGTGTCTTTTTGTTAGACTTGTGATTTATTCTGTTTGAGTGAGGTCTGATTGTTACAAATGAGCCAAAACTGTTAGTATTGCTCTGGTATAATCAGAGTTATACACATGCACACATATGCACAGAATGGGCCACAAACACTGGAGATATACACATTGACCCACACACTTCGGAGACGCGAGTAAACACAAATCTCTGCATTTGTCTTGCTGTCACACAAACATGGTCATTCAGCGACAGAGATCTTTGTATGGTGGTGTTTCACAACTGAATGCCAAAAGACGAAAAAAAAAAGCGCTATTTTTTTTTGTCCTAATGTAAATCCCAAAACAGTATTTAGAGTGTGAAAAAATCACTAAATAAAGCAAATTTGCTCAGCAAGATAAAAAAATGAATAAAGATCAGCATTTAAAATGTCTTTACAAATTGCCATGCATTCCTACAAAGACCTTCTGTTGCAGATTTTTATCAACAAGTAAACCATACACACAGTAACTAAAGCCAGGGAAACATTTTGGAAGTAATTACTTAACTACAGTGTCACACAGTGACCTGCATTGTATGATTAACTCAAGGTTTGTCTGGTTGTCATTATATTATTGTGTTGTAACATGCTGGCTATAGTGAGCTAAATAACTCTGGAAGGTTTAACATCATCCATGTATGACTGCAGATGATTCAACAGCAAAAATAACAAACATAAGCTGCTACATGCAACATTTTGACATCACTAAATCTTAACCATACTGAGGCTGAAACATTTGAATAAACACAGTAAACAAGAAACCCGCCAAGAAGATTGGCAGCCACAACCAATCCTCAGAACTGAATTGTTTGCCACCTTTTTGATTTTGTTAGAGATGTTTTAAATTGCTTTATTGTAAAGAACTAGTACATAGTGCTGCTGCCCTTTTACTCCACATAAGTTTTCAGGATTTTAGAATGCAGTAATACATAATACATTGAGTTTGAATCACTTTCACCCCTTTAAATATTACCATTTATTTACATATCCATGGTGGCCATAGAAAGCTATTTGAACATATGACATTATAGAAAATGTTTCATGTGCACATTTCAATTTTAACCTGTTCGCTTGATTTTGCTGATATTTTTACGCAGCAATAGTGAAGCACATTCTTTTACAAATGTGTATTCCCCAACGGGTTTGCGAGTGCATGCTGGATGCAGCCTATTGCAAAGAGTGTACTGCACTAAAAACCTCCTTGTGATTGATTTGGTTGCTAGCAACTAGCTAGTTTGCATGAAAGATACAATTTTCTGGAAACAGTCTCCAACTCCTGTCTGAGTAGTTGGACAGGAATTGCAACTGGGAAAAGGAAACTGCCTTCACAGTAAAAGTTGTAACTTTTGAAATGTGTTATTTACAGTAGTAAGGTACAAATTTTACTTTGAAGGTGAACAGTCTTCATTTCTGGGCTGCATTGGCCACAGCAAGCCCCAGCAACCGCAAACCAAGTGGTTCAGTATAAGCTTTTTTCCCTGGTAACAGGTGTTTACCGCTGAGTTGCTAATAGTTCTTTAGGCCTGTGTAACCTAGGTTTTACACTGCAGATTACAAAGTAATGAACAACACTACTCCTGTACTGCAAGGGGTCGTCTTTATGTTTTAAATCATTCAAAGTAATTACAATAAGGGAACATAAGATACATTTTAAAAGCTCGTGTTTAGTAGAGTTTATGTGCAGGCTTTTGAAAAAAAAGGGGGAAGAGTGAGAAAGCTAAGATAATGAATGACACAAAGTTTTAGATTTACATTGCATGGAGCAGCACCAGAGTTATGAGCAGTCTGACTGTGAGACAGAATAGAGGGAAATGAAGATATAGGAAATAAAAGACTCAGCAGAAACAGAGAGAGAGCGAGAGACAGAGAATAAGAGAGAGAGAGAGAGAACCACATGAATGGGGTAAGTGGAGATTTAACCAGACCTCGTCTAAATGCAGAACACCACAAAGCCACTTTAAAACCTGTACAGATATATTTATACATCACATACAAATGCTCACAGCAAACACTGTGGAATTGAAAACACACTATCCCGTGTGCTATCTGCTCATGTCAGACAGCCCCTGTAGTTGGGTTCAATCGTGGCTTTTCAGGCGTCATTATGGAACTTAACCTTGATTTGTTCGCTTTACTTTTACCTTAAACATTTACTCCTACATTTACATTGTTTACAAATATTATAATTGCGTCTCAACTCATGTTAGCAGTGGTGCATTTGAAGCCATGTTTATAGCCAAATGTGTATCCAAATCTACAGTTACGGCTAAATAAAGGCATACTTCAACAGGACAATGAATGAAAAGCCAGCTCAGTGGGAGCAAGTAAGAAGTGCTTATTTTTGGGTTTAGAAAGATAATTAAAGATCCTAAAAAGGCCATGACAGTTTGTGTATGTTGCTCAAATCACGTTACAAACAGCAGGGCTTATCTTGTTTGTGTTGAACATTCTTCTCACGGCTTAAAATGCTTGCAGACGTCACCGTGTGCTGTCAGTGTGTGCATGTGTAAGACAGAAAAAGATTAGGAAAGGAAGAATGAGCACATCTTTCTATGAAAGAAAGATATTAGCTGTTTGTTTATGTATGTATGTATGAACTAAACAAAGGGAACAGGAATGTGCACTTTTGTGTTTAAACATGGAAATATGAAACCATGAAACAAATCCAAGCAGTCTTCCTTTCATTCCATGTCTGCTCCCCCCTTTTCTTCTTTGCTTTGTTTTGCCTTTTTACACTTTCACATTCACCCTTGATTTTAACATTTGACATCAGAGAGAGGCTAATATTATACAGACTTCAGATAACCTGTCAGGCTCGTATCAGGGCTACTTGCTTTTTTGTAAGTGTAGTGTTTAGTTGTCAGAGTATTTTCTACGATCACCTAAAGATCACCAGGATCCAAACAGGAATGTCTTCCTCAGTAGGTATCTGATAGATGGGAAATAAAAATCAACCTTTAGAAATTAAAGTTAAAAACAAGCGCAGAGGCAAAGAAAGAAAGAATGTGTGCTCTGCCTCACACGTCGTTCTCTGTAAAATTGTCATCCTGAATTTCGGTCACTTTTACAAGCACAGCGTCACGCTCGTGGTGTAGCCCCATGGCCTTGTGTGTGTTTCAGAATGCCTGTGATACGTTTCTGTTTCAATCAAAGACAATAGGCTCCAGTGGCTTGCCCGCAAATTTGTAGCTTCGCTTTATAAGGCCACCGAGCCACCACATCCCCTCCAGTATGAAACAATAGAACTGCTTCACATCCAGCATAGATTAGCTGTTGATTACTTTGCTTTTATACTACTTTTGCAAAGCTGCTCCAGCTCTGTATAAGCTTTTGAAATCCTACAGGGAATAAAAAGAGAAAAAGACAAGTTTAGATTCAGTAATGTTGCATGCATTTACACATGCATGCAACTCAAATACCAGCATGCTGTTAGCTGTAATTATAGCATCACCCTTGGGGTAAGTTGTACAGTCTGGACTGCTACACCATGGTACTGAGATACATCATGTACCAAGTTTTGCCAAAGTTGAGTTGCTGATGAAGTAAAAGCACATGGTGAAGAGGTGGAAACAATGAATACATTTTATATAATACAATAATATGTGAGAGAGAGTTTTGGTATGGCAGATGGTTTCTTTTCTTTCTCTCCCCTCCCCCAGTCAATCATTCTGCTCACCGCAAGCACAAACCGGGCTGTTTGTTATATTTTGGAATAAATAAAAACCTTATAGAGGCATCACCCAAACTTAGTTACATTTAGTGCCCCGCTAATGAAATGTGTTGAATTTAATGATGGGAGGAAACACTGACTTCTGTGGCAACAAACGGTAATTGCAGGATTCCTGTGCATTCATTTCTGCTGAGCCATTAACCTAGAGCGGCGAAGATTACTGGAAAACACAATCAATCATCATAATTATCAAATGCTATACTCCACAGCTGGCAATGCAGTGTTACATAAAAAACCGCCCAAAAAACACAGTGTTAGCAGAGTTTGTAAGATGTGGAAGCAAATCAAAGAAAGCTGTACTACCCATAAAAAACTAATACTTAAAACAGTGTCGAGGCAAAGTGTTACAGCTTGAGAAGATGCTATCGCTTTTCATCATAATGTATAACAAGAGGCTTAACCTCTGTTGAAATGAATTGACTCTGCTTAAGATCAAAACCTCGAGCGATGACAACTAAGCCAACACAGCCTATATCAAACAAGTGCCACAGAATAAGACACAGCTGTCAGCATTTGGCTGATATACTCCAGCCACTGAACAGTTGTTGATGACCAAAGAGCAGTTTCGCCAGTAGCCAGCCTATCCATGCAGAGATAAAACTTCTTCTCTGCCAAGACTGAAAGAGTTCAAGTTTAGAAAGTTGGAGTTGATTGGAGGGGGTCTAATTCATTGAGCCAGGATGCAAGTAACTGAAAAGAAATATCTAGTTTGCAAAACAAGCAAACCAAAGTCTAAAACTACTGTATTCAAGACTGCTAGCATCACAGGAAAAAGGAGAAAAGATGAACAAGAATCAAAGGTAGCAGATGGGATGCTGAAAGCAGCTAGGTTGTGCGGTGGATTACCACATGTGCGCACACCTCTGTCTATTGGGAACAGTCGAATCAAAAACGAATGGAGACAGAATCTGTAGGAGAGAAAGAAAAATAAATTTCAAATGCCAGCAGGAGATGATACTGATGACAGAAGGATGTTTGATGTATGGAAAAGTTTGTCTCCACCGCTGAACATCAATAAACTGCCATATGCAGTAACCAATACTGACAAAAGAGAAATAAACTGTGGAGAGAGACACATTCCGAGAGAGGGAGGAAGAGGGGGAACGAAATTAACGGAACAGAAACAAAGACGGGGAGGGAAATGAAAGGGAGGGGAGTAGGGGGAGGAAAAAAAAGAGGGAGAGAAAGATGAGAAGAAAATGACAAGAAAGGAGAGGCGAGATGAAAGAGGGAGAAGCTCGAGCCAGGCAGCGAGAGAGAGAGACATTTACATTCAAAAACCATGCTATGTAACATGTCCTAAAACTCTGATAAAACACCTCAAAACTCATTTAAAGTAAAAGTTGGATGCTAAAAATTAGCAGGTAGTCTTGGAAACCTATAAATGACTTTGAAATTATGCCAATTATTCTGATTCAAATGCTTAATATTTAAAATAAAACCAACATAACAAGTAATGTCCCTCTTTAACTTTACTAACTTTAACTTTAAACAAAAGTAATTTGTATGTGATGCAAAATAATACAGAGGACATGACAACATAAAGCATTCATATTTAAATGCATGCACAACAAAAACACAACAGAAGGAAAACGAACCAAATGACTTTAAAAAAAAAAGAAAAAAAAGAATTAAAAACACACAGACCTGAAGAAATAGTCATGCTGAGATTAGACACATGCTGTTGTGGGCCATAGAAAAAATGACAGAGTCAGCTTGTGAGGCACGACACTGAGAGATAGAAGAACCCAAGAGTGAAAATACGAGACGGCATCAGTTAGTATCAGAGAGAGACCAAGCTAAATAAATGGCCACAGGCATCAAGTGGTGCCGAGCGCTACTGAAGTCCACACTACCCACTGCCTGGTGGTCACTTTCATGTGGTCACTTAAAGATGATGTCACCCGGCAGCTCCTTGGCTGTGTACTGCCCTGCTGCAACATTTTCAGCTCTTCACTCTTCTGGCTTTATAAAAGAACTAAGGGGCTTAACCGCATCAGATTTGTCCAACTAAAGGGATTCAGTAGCACCCGAAGGTGCTACATGTAGTGCTTTAGCATCAATTATTCATCACCATGATCATTTAGAGGGATGTAACATAAACCTATGTCATCATCACAGGGCAAAGCTGGCATTTTCCATCATTATACCTTGTGATTTTGGAAAGGATCTTTAATATTCCTGCTATATTAAGTTGCTGAAAATGGAGGAATTGGATGCATGTTACATGATAAAAATTTATAAGCAGACAACTGATCAACCTAAACAACTGTTGTGATCCAGTGTCAGTCACATCCCAGTTTTATGACACTGGTTGGGAAGCAAAAATCTGACACTGTGTGTGCAGACGCAGCATCTGTTCTTTACAAGCTGTCGGACGCTGCTGATGAACTGTTGGCTGACAAGCGCATGAACATGTCTGCATAAACACACACATAAATACACACGCATAAACGCGTTTATGTCACCTCGCTGACAAGGTGCTCACTGATCCCGCTGTCTTTTATGCATGCGTTTGATGGTGTTGCTCCAAAATGCCTCGTGCCAGCCGAAAACGCAACATGTGGTAGTTTGTCTGGGAGATTACGCGTGCATTCGTAGCCAATGAACTCACTCCACAAAGTCAGTTTACATCATGTTTACTGATGGCGACTGTACTCAACAGCCACGTTAATAAAACTGGCCATTGTTCAATGCGTAAAATTTTACAGCAGTCTTGAGCTTAACTTTATTTTATTGGGCTACTTATGCACTTGAGATCTAAAACTGTAATGTCTGCAATTAAGTTTTTATATGTAATTATTGTAACTGGTAGTCGGTTTCGCTCTCTTTCTTGTCTCTTATTTTTCCCTCTCTCTGACATATCTGACATTTCTTCCATATTTGCTGTGAGTGAATCAAGTCTGAGTCACACAGACATGTGGCTTTTATTAGACCGTCTTTGTAGTGTTATTAAGATGACCAGACGCACATATGTGGACACGTGCCCGCAAACACACAGACAGGGGAACATATGGACGTACATCCTTTAGACTCTGTAGCGCACGTGGTCATAGTTTTATGAAGGGGGTTCAGACACTGTTGTCAGGATAAACTTTAATGTGTTTGTGTGTGTAATGTCTGCGAGTTATTTCTAAGTTCACTGAGCAAAGCAACATAAAAATAGGGAAAAGACATATAACTGTGCAGGCTGGAAGCTTGTTGTGATTTGATTAGCTTTTCTAGATCTTCTGTTTTCTTACAAAAGCAGAATAATTTAAAATGGACAAAAAGGTGAATCTTTAGATAGGTGTTGATGATCTTATAAATCTGTAAAGATGTCTAAATGCGGTTATGGGCATTTGTTAGTTTTGAGGTCCTTGGCATCTGTTCTTCTCAGAACAGTTTCTTTTTCTTTGTGGCTGCTGGAGGTTAAGATGGCTAAAACTCCTCTTTTGGGAGTTTTTCATATCTTAGTAGTGTACTAATTTATTCTTTATGGTAGCTGTATTTATTTTTATGGTTTGTTGGTTATCTTTCCTGCCTTAAATTCATAAGTAATAATTGGAGAAAAAAATGGATGAAAGTGGGAATCGGACTGTTGCATTAGTGTGAGAACTTAAAATGGTCTTTTTTATAATGGCTAAAGCCCATCCACCCATACGCCACCTGCCATAGGGCAAAATGCATGGTACACCCAGGGCACCAGTGTGTCATAGTGCTGAAACAGAGAGACAGACAGCATTCACACCTATGGCCAATTTAGAATAGAGTAAACTTTTATTATCCCACGAATGAGAAATTACGGTGTTATTCGTAGGATAATAAAGGTTTATTCTATTCTATTCTAAATTGGCCATAGGTGTGAATATTGTTTGTCTCTGTCTGTCTCTTAGGGTAATCACAAATTACCCTAAACCAGAGGAGACTGTGGAAAGAAGCCAGTGTACCCATGAACATGCAAACTCCACACAGAAAAGTCCAATTCAGATGGAGTTTTAAAATCCAGGACCTTCTTTGTAGGAGGCAACTTTGGTAACCACTACCCAACTGCATTGCTCTAGCTTTTTTAAATTTCAACATCATTTCATTACAACTTCGCCGACTCCATTTGTTAATTTCAGCAGCTGTAGAGTGGCTGCTAATTGGGAACCGAGATGAAAACGGTTTTTCCACTTTTGTCAGGCTCATATCACGGTCAGTGTGCACCAACACTGACCTTACCTTGACCTAATCATGCAATCAAATCACACACGCCTGAAATCACCAGACTGCAGCACAGGTTGTCATTGTTGTTTGATAAAGTCAACAGTGATAGCCAGACAAGGGCAGAAAATCGAGAGGCGTCACTGACGTCACCGACTCTCAAACACAAAGGATTGTGGGAAGCACGGAGGAGGGAACACTGTTGTCTCCGAGAGCCCACAAAGATGCCAGAGATTTGTGTGTAAATATTTGTGTGCATCATATTTTGTGCCGTTTATGTGCGCGCGCTTTCCTTTGCTGGTGTTCAACATTTTATGTGCAAATCTGATGACATGCAACAATGTCATGAAAGGCGAACATAGCTATGCTCTGAAGCTGTTCTGATTTTAATTAGCGCCGTCTCGTTAACACACAGACTTGTGCGCACACACAGTTACACACTTCTTCCTGGAACTGTGCAGACCTACCACACTCATACATGGATTATGTTTTAAATGACGGGAATGAGGCTTTGAACACACACACAGATGCATGCTTGGGGGTCCCGATGCCCGCTTTCTTTGAAAGTGTTCCCAGTTCTATAGTGGCAGATGCACATGTACTGTATGTATCCGTGTGTTTGTATGCTATGGTTTTTATATGTGTGTTCCATTCTCATCATCTAAAACATATCAGGGTGTCTAATTACAGGCTTGTAGTCGACCAGTAACATCTTCTGGAGCCAACTGCAGTGTCTAAGTACCCAATTTAGAAAACCAAACAGTGTGCTTTAGCAGAGAAGTCACGATCATCACTGTTTTACTTCATCCCCTTTAGTTTAGTTTAGTTGTTTCTTTTCCCTTAAGCTAATTTGTCCTAATTTGTTGATGACTGCGTATAGATTACGACTCAGGATTTGTTACCTCACAGATTTTCTGGGTTGAAGCAGAGTGTGGTCATGTGTTTTCTCTGGAGGTGCTTCAGTGTCCTCCCACAGTCAAGAGACATGCTTGTTAGGATGATAAGCCATTGGTGTGGATATGAACATAAATTATTGTCTTTTAATGAATAAAACAACATCAAGCTTGACGATTCTACACTTAGTCAGGGTCTTCTGTTTGAGACGGGTGCTTTTCTATTCTAATTTTGCAGAATGGTATTTGTTTCCAATAATAGGAAGGTATGAAAGAAAACAGTAAGCCGATTTAATTACTGCAACGTCGTCTTAATGTCCCTGTAACCTTTTCCTATTTGCAGTGTGACAAACTTAATTTACAGGGGGATGTTTGTGTGCGCGTGTGAAGACGAAAACCAAAATGAGAGCACCAGAAAATGAGAGACAAGAGAAAACAGAGGACCGAAAGATAAATGGCAGAATGCGGTGAGGGAATAGAGAAATGAGTGTGAGAGACAGAGAAAGTAAGTCGACAATCAACACTAACATAAATCACATCCTACTCTTCTTTTTCTACTCCCTTTCCTTTCCTCGCAGATATCTGCTGTCAAATTCCGACATACTGTGGAGGCGCTGGTCACCTCCTAAACTATGTTGTCCTGACATTTCCAGAGTTATAGATCATGCTGGAAATACACTCACACTCACAAAAGCATGTCGTTTGAAATATATTACCTTAAAACAGGAGGCGATTCATCATTGCGGTCATGAAGGAGGCTTTTGCTCGAGATCTGAGTATTATTACGTGCACATACTGCTTTGCCATCAGCCTGAATGCTGACAGCTCTGAAAAACCTTATTTTTTTCAGCACTTGTTCTACACCCCAGCGCAGATACAATCCTTTCGGTTGTCTCCTCTGAGATTTTTGGGATAATTGGAGTTCCTTCCAGTCAATTGTCTGTCTGTCCAGTTCAAGAGGTTGAGTCTTTGTGTCCGACAGCAGTGCAGCTCTGTCAGTGAGCTTTTATGAGTGCTTGTCTTGTTCCAAGTCCGGCTCCCATTTCTCTGCGACTACTACAAATTTTAATCAGAGTTATAAAAACCGTGCATGTTTGTGTCAGATTGAAAAATATTGCTACCGCTGCTCCTTTGCTCTAATGACGTCCTAATGGTAAGCAGTTTGACTATCACTGCTGAGTACTGTTCATTTGTCTAGAGAGACTACTAGTGACTATTGTAAATAAGGACATGCTTCTTTCGTGTTGTTTTTTAATCTATGGAATAAACAGAGCTTGGAATGCCACTTATAACAAATATCTGTTCTTTTCATGTATCCTTTGAATAAATATAATCTAAAGCTTAGATCTGGTAAACTGGAAAACCAGCGAGTTTCTTCTGTCTGTTTAGAGTCTGAATATGTCCATTAGTGGCACCAGCCTTGAGTTACTCTGGTAATCATGCTTTCTGTTTGAAGATGACTGTAGTAGCAAATTCTTAAAAAAAAAGAAATCTCTGGATTTATAAAAAATGGCCTTGCCACTAAATGGTTCACTTTGAGGTTTAATACACTTAATGGGCAATAAAAGGAATGGTTCTCTTCCCTGCTGATAATCCCTCTTTTTCTCTAAAGTGTTTCCTTTTCTTTCTTCTACTTTAAATCACTTTTACCACACACACACACTCTGCAGACACACTATGCACACAGTTACAGACCTTCTATTAATCACCAGACTAATTCTGGAGGTAGATGTAGTAATAATAGCAGTTTCAGCTTTTTGGCCGTGCTCCGCTGGTAAATAGACCATTCTGCCTTTCCGGAAAAGCCTTCAAGATGAAAGACTCCTCGAGGAGCCACGTTAATGAAATTTGCTGAGTGAAAACTGAACTGGGAGGAAAGGCCCTGTACCTGAAAACGCACGTACGAGCACGCACGCGCATACATACTTGTGGAAGTAAGATCCTTGTAGGTAAGCCGGCATGCAGATGTACACACAGAACATAGGTTTTCATTCAGATGCATCGTGACACGCATGCATGCACACATAGACACACCTGACTGGGGTTGGGGGAGTTCCTTCACTCAGTCTTCAATGGGTCACTGAACACTAGCCATGCAAAGCCAGGTAGAGGCTCCCAGCCCTTTCTGCTGAGTGTGTTTGGGCAGAAATTGTCAAAACGGTCCCTCGAGACCTGCCTGTTGTTGTTAAGTCACCATAAGTTTGATCATTATATTTGTGCGTGAAGACTTGGTGTCATATTGGCCTGAAATATATACAAGTCAATATCCTGTTCTCCAAAATGATGGAAACAACTGTGTGTGTGTGCAGTTAGTGTAGTCACTCATTAACAGAGCTTTAAATGCATCCCTTAATTAGCCTTCAGCCTAATTGGCCTAATCACAACTCACAACTTCAGCTGTGGCAACAGTTGCCATGACAGCGCAGTCAACACTGCCAGATACAGTATCTGGTGTTTTATTTGTTTACTTCACTAAGAAAACTCAAAGGAAAAATG
This sequence comes from Hemichromis elongatus, assembly GCA_015108515.1. Classification (NCBI taxonomy): domain Eukaryota; kingdom Metazoa; phylum Chordata; class Actinopteri; order Cichliformes; family Cichlidae; genus Hemichromis; species Hemichromis elongatus. The sequence continues at coordinate 64,990 of VUQR01001507.1, read as the reverse complement.
GCACGGCATTTCTCTGAAAATTAGGAAAGTTCACATAAAAGTTTAGGTTGCAGAAATGTGTTTATCCACAAGAGCTACTTCAACCTTAAAAACACAGACAACGTCGCGTTCTCTTTTGTTTAAACACTTGTGTCATGTTTCTTCTGTAGTTGTAGTTGTGTATTATTGAAGAATCAGATTCCACCACTAATTGTATACTATGCAAGAGCACTTGCCCAATCATTTCCGGCTGTTTTCCTTACTAAAACTATAATTTACCTAAAATAATCTTCCAGCGGTTCCTAAACAGGTACACTGATATTTGGGGGTTATCGTTTTTGAGCATTGCTTTTAAAGGTTTAGGTCAACCATAAATGGATCAGTGCGGGTGTTCTGTCATTTTCTCTCAGTGTTCTCTGTGGACTGCTGTTATTTTCCTGCACTTGGGTTTGACCTTTTCAGCACGTAGTTTTGGATTTTAAATCGTAGTAGATTTCTGTGTGAGATTCTGACACATTTAATTCTTTCCTGGTGGTGGAAGAAAGGTCAGAAAACCGATCTTCTCGCTCATACACATACTTTCCGGCATTGCTTTCTATGAGAGAACTTAGCAAAAACATCCTGCTGATTCCTCACAGCCTCCATGTGGTTTCCTTAACTAAACCTAACAGAGCAAAAGAGGGTAAGGTGTTCATGAAAACTGGTCATGGTCTAGGATTGGGGGGGTGTAGAAATGAGGGGTGGTTAAAGGTCAAGAGCAGGCAGCAGTGCAGACGCCAGGAAGGTAACATATGACTCCCTGGTTTTGAGACTGACCCAATGAGCTATTAAGTGGTGTTTGCCTACCTACCTGACAGGGGTGACAGACACAGGAGTGTGTGTGTATGTGATGGGTCAAGTTTTCAGTAAGCTGGGGCCGTTCAGCTATTGTGTCTAAGCACTCCTCCAGACCTATAAGGTTATTTAACTTTAACATGCATGTGCACATATGTGTACACCTGAGTCCATAATGGAGTTGACTGCACTTACAGGTCTGGGCACTGAGACAAGGGTTATTGCTTCATTTCTGAACCCTGAAACAGCTTGTCATCTCATTTAGGCAGGTTTTTTTCTCTCTCTTCCCCCATCATTCGTTATCCTCCCTTATACATTTTATTCAACTTCCACCATAACCTTGAAATGTTTTCCCACTTTTTTGCCCCGTAGAAACTAACCATATTCTCCATGAAGCTTATAGTTAGTCTAATAAACAATTATAAATGCTTCTCAAACATAAGTATCTAGTTTGCTTTGTTAGTATATGGCAAAGGCTGACTTATCCATGTTTATTGGTTTGTTAAGATTTGACCTCATTATGGTCGGAGAGAATATTTTTGCATTGTACAGCTTAAGCCATGTTAGAAACAACTGCTGAAATCACTTAATGATAGCTTTACCTAAACACGTGCTTCTATATGTCTTTTCCATTAATTATGTATTCTCTCCTTTTTCTCCCCTCATCCAGTCTCTGCAGACAGCCAGAAACTCATTTCTTCTGACATTTGTTTTCAATCTAAAGCACCGTCCTTACTTTTCCACTCTGTGGACCTGTAATAATAGAATTAACCTATGTGCAGGAGTAGACCACAAGAGAATATCCCTCTGCCGGGTTTCTACCCTCCTGTCCTTGCCAGTGCTCCTCTTCTTGGTCTAGCTTATGGCTCTGTTTCTCACTTCAATTTATTAGGCAGTTTTAATGCTGCTAAATAAATAAAGGAGATAAAATAAATAGTGATTACTAAAGTAAGTGGTTGGGTTTTTCCAGCTTTAATTGATCCTGGATCTATAAAATAACAGAATGTCTTTGCCAAAATTAAGCTGTAGTGCTTAGTGCTAGATATATTAATTGTAATATTTAAAACTTTGTGGAAGTTGTACTTGCATCCTAGAAAAATTTGTGCTTTTGATTTTTTTTTCCCCCTCTCCAACTGCTACTCCTCTGTTTGAAGGGACACAACTTTTATAATTTCCTTCACTTTCATCTTTTGTATTTCCTCTTCTGCCTCTGTCCTTTCCCCTTTGTCTTTTTTTGGGTGTAGATTAGTCAAAATGTGCAGAAGTTGCTGGTTGTAGCATTTCAGTTCTTATACATTTTGCTCTATAATCACTCTGTCACTCACTGGTTGCTCATAAAGTGGCTCCAGCTTGTAACGTTGTGAGTGTGGCTTCTCCTACCATCACCTTTAAGGTCCTGTTTCCAAATCTCAAGTCAACTGTCCAAGTTCATCGACATAGCAGATGTGAAATCTGTTTTATCTGGGACGAGGTTCCAGCACAGAAATATCATCAATTATCCTCCAGTCTTTCATCAGATGACCTCTCTCATTTCTGCGGTGCCTGACAGAGCAGCGTTGTGGTTGCTGCGTACGTGTATGTATTTGCCTGCGTACATTTCCGCCTGTATTTGTACTCAGCTTCACATTGAGGTCTTTTTTTGTGTGTTTTTGAATGCGCATTTGTGTGTCAGAAAATGCATCTGATCATGCGCCGTCTACATGTATTTAATTTAGAACAAGCTCCATGTATTTAGATTTTTTTTTCCAGTTTGATCCTGCCGTCGTGGATTAATGTGTCATTTCTTCGAGTCATTTAAAACCGTTAGAAAGAAATGAGCACTTTTCCCTGTGGCTGACCAGCACATTAACAGCACAGCAGGAGACTCTTAGCCCCCTCTAACACAACACGTCTGGTAAGCTCATTTGCAGAGCTGCTATTAGCATATGCAAGCAGCTGATTGAGTAATAAACCAGACACTGAGACTGATGTCAAAACCCTATTCTTGGAATAAATTTATTGTAAAGTGTTTAAGTATTATTAAAAGTTAAATGGATTTTTTCCTGGCTCTTCTCTTCCTAGGAAACGGTAGTTCACTTATCTTTGTAGATTTTGAAATCAGAAGGAAAATCAAGTCACAACCCTAAAATTCCAGGTAGAACAATGGTTATGTCATACTTTTTCTTCATTGGACTACATTATACACCAAACTTAGCATTCACATTTAACTTAAGAGATGAAACGTCTATTATTACATGATCTAATATGAAATTTCCCACAAAGCATTTCTTAAATGTGATATGCTTTTGGTTATTATAAGCTTGGGGTGCTTATTAAAAAGGAATTCTTACAAAGTTAATAAGGGTAAACTTAAGAGTTTCCACCTTGATCATCAAGTGTCTACATTTCTGTTCCTTTGTAGAGGCATTTTCCCTTTATTCAGGTAAATGTTCTGTTTAATTCAATAAAGGACTAATGAGCCGACTCTTTGCAGAGCCAGTGTCTGTCTGTGTGATTAAAGCAGCGGATTCTTTATTAGAGCAAAGGAAAAGACTTGTTGTGGCCAAGAAAAGGGGTTTAGAACCCTCTGCAGTGATTAAGTTGGTATTAAGTTTGTAATAGGACCATGAAAGTGCGTGCGCGTGTGTGTGTGTGTGTGTGTGCGCGCGCGCTACCCAATCCCTAACCCCACCAACAATGCATTTTTTTGAGTGTGGGTGTGGGGATGGAATTTCTAGTTACAGGCCTTATTTTAAAAAAACAGAAAAACAAAAACCCACTATGGTCGTTTTAGTGGAGGATAATCTGTATATCTGTCTGTTTGTTTGGTTTTTTTTCTTTTCTTGGTTATCTGTCCATCTATTCAGTAGATGTGTCACACTTTCACATGTGATCTTCTTGCATGTGTATACCTAAATGCACATCTGTGTGTGCACTGATGTTGTCAGGAAGTTGGTTCGTGAGGTATTGTTTATGACTGTGGAATGAGAATAGAACAAAACAAGAAAATAACACTGTTTGCATCAGTGTGTTTGTGCCTCTGTGTGTGCGTATGTGTGTTTGTGTTTGTGTGCATTTTCTGGCAGGCTCACCACTGGGCCAGATGGAGAGAGTTTTCTGTCTGCCCTCTCTCTCCCAGTGTCTCTTTCTTTCTTGCTCTTTCTCCTTTCTCTCTAATCATAGTTTTCCTTTAGCTGTAAATAGGTAGGTTGGGAAATCTATATGCACACACACACACACACCATTGCTGCTGGCTTCATGTAGCATTTTTCAACCTCCCACGCTCATATAATGTGAAGGCAAAGGAACTGTGCATGCGCATACTCAAAACGCACACACTCACAAAGTCGGCTCATCATACGCTTGGCCTTTTACTCACCCATGATCAGAGCAAGACGCACACTCACACAGACTCAAACCACATAGAGAGTACAGAGAGGAGCCGATTACCCACAGCTTCCTCTTTTACTATCCACTAAACTGAAATGACACATATACACATAGACTGTGCACAGGCAACTGGGATTTTTGAGAGGAAAAAGGGGGGTAACAGTGGATCTAAGATTTGTAGTCTGTAAATGTAATGTTTCATGTCCATTTGTCTGATAATTATAATTATTTACAAAAATATATAATTTAAGACACCTGGCAGCAGAAGTACTTTCTCCATTTTGTTAATGAAACTAATGACACAGAATTGTTCAAACCCCAACTAAAATCTGAAAATGCAGCAAACACAAATCAGTCCAGTAAAAGTAAGAAAAAGTTGATGCTACTGGTGTGCGTTTCACTAAAAGCTCCTCCTAGCCATCAATCTACAGCCCTCAATTATTTCCACTTCCCACTGGTTGTGGTAAACTTGTACATTAATAATTTAGGCATCTTTGTGTGGTCTGATGCTGGATATTTTTTGTGTGTGTCACGAATACAAAGATGCTGGAATGGGTGAAGTTAGTCAGTCCATAGTTGTAAACAAATACACTGTTTATTGAACGCAGCTTACACGTTTTCACTCAAACATCACTCACAAACCTCTGTAAATGGCATACAGGGAAGGTGGCACACGGCTTCATTTACTGAGATCAACAGCAAACCTTCTGAGCTTGAGAATTAATAAATATGTGAAAATTATTCAGCTCTGTCAGTTGTTTTACAGCAGCAGTGAATGTATGTTTTAATTGTGACAGATGGAGTGAATGATGGGTTAGAGCTGATCGTACTTAGGAGTGAGGCCATTCCTCTTTATTCATGCCACTGCATCAATAAACCTGCGCTTAACATTTCTCCAGAAGTGCCCTCATTGACTGCATGAGTGTGTCCGTACATGAAGTTCTGAGATATACTCAGGGGTTTGTCCACGTAGAGCTCTCAGTGTCAAGATGAGAATTTAAAATTTTACACAGTAGGAAATTGGAGGCAGTGATAAAACTGGGATGGGATGTGTCCATCACATCAGTTTTCTGCAGTGTCTCAAAGCGGATTGGCGTTATACACCGGGGATGCTGTCTGACCCTACACTCCATCGAGAATGCTAAGGTCATACGCGTAGGACCTCTTGTCTATTCCCTATTCCAGACTGAAAACAAAAGGTGACCGAGCCTTCTCCGTGGCGGCTCCGACACTCTGGAACTCGTTGCCTTTATCATTGAGATCTGTGGACGCTGCTGCTGCTTTTAAAGGCCAGCTTAAAATATATCTTTTCAAATCTGCTTTTAATTTGATTTAGTGGTTTTATTCATTTTTTTTAAGCTTTGTTGTGAAGCACTTTATTTATATAGCACCTTTCAAGATACACATCACAAAGTTTTACTTACTTACTTCGACACTTCAAAGTCCGTTAAAGATGGCCAGTATTTCCCAGTAAGTGGTGATTTGTTGATCAGTAATGCTACGTTGAAGCTTCATATGACAAAAATGAACTTGATAGAAAAGTTGGAATAAAACAAACTTTCCTTTCAGTTTCACTCTGTTGGCACAGCAAATAGTTTTTAGCCATTAAACCTGCCTGTTTTGGTCTATATGTCTGTTTTTAGGGCTAACGAACATAATTGGACAAATGTTCTCATCATAATGGATAGGGCTGTTTGGTCAGTCTGTACTTTCTAGTCTGAAACATCATGTCCATTTTGCTGCTATTTTTAAAGTTAATAAATCAAAACTGGTGAGACTTAAAGTTACAGTCCTGGGAAAATAAAATCTCTGGATGCTCCTGTATGACTTCTCCTGAGAATTTAAAAAAAATAAATAAATCTTTTGGACGTTATCTGAATGTCTTTCTGTGTGTCTCTGTCTAGTTATTGGGTCTAACCCTCCTCAGAAAGGTCCTGTTCCTCAGTTTGTTTAAAAGCTTTCAGCCCTTCACACAGAGAGTTTATTTCATTTAGCCCGGAGGGCCTCTGTTCGTCCGTGTACACACACTCACTTTCATTTGACTCTTTTCCTTTTTGTTGTTTCTTTCACACCATCCAACCCACACGGCTCCCTTCTGTCCGTAGACGGCCTTTTTTCACCAACCGATTCCAATTTGTTGGTAGCTAAAGATCTAAGGTCCCACAATAACAATTGCTCAAGTCAAACAATTTCTCACTGTATGTGTGTGTTTTAATATAGTATATACTTGGAAGGGTTGGTATTATTTTGGAGAATATATTTGAATGTATTTAAGTGTATGCATGTGTTTAAACCGAATGATGTTTACATGTATAATATAAATACAATTAGAGAATTTAATGAGCGTATATTTACCAAATGTCATGTATTTGACATCGACTCAACCACATGGTGTTTTCTACACAGTGACGACAGCTTGCAAGGCTTATTTTATCTATATTCCTGCATATTTTGTGTAGTTGTTTTGTTGTGTTAGGCTTAAATCCCAATATATCATCTAAATATGGTTTTAAGGAACACGATATATTAAATTAATAAAATGTATATTTAAAAAATTACTTTTAGAGTGATAATAAGTTTTAAATCTTTCCTGTTAAATATTAAACAGTTTAAAAAATATACAATTCATGATAAACCAACTTTGTGTGTGTGTGTGTGTGTGTGTGTGAGAGAGAGAGTGGGTAGCAGCTGTGTCTGTTCGGCCTAGAGTGAATGGGTGTCCTCTTTAAGCTTCTCTAAAGACTGACAACAACACGACTGCTAAACGACTGGGAAAACTAAGTACCTCCATTCTCCGTCATTCTTCTTTTCTCTTCGCTTCCCATTCCCTCTGTCGCAGTGTTTGGTTTTCAGCAGAAGGACTGCAAGCTGCCACCAGCTCTGTTTGAGTTCCCTCAACTTTTAATGAGCAACGAGGGAAGCTGCTTTTCTTTTTTTTCTTTTTTTTTTACCGACTAGCCCCTTATACTACTTTCCGTCCGTCAGTCTTACTTTCACCTTCATTCACCACATTTCTCTCTCCTTCCACCTCTACCTCTTTTCTCCCTCTTGTTATCTATCCACCGTTTCTTTGTCTGTTCTTCTCCCTTCCGTTTGTGGCTGCCAGCTGAAAGCTTTACTGTATTTACCAGCTTAGTTTCCTAATCTCAGTACAAACTACTATGGCTAATGAGTTTCTCACTGTATGCACTATGGGTGGCAAGGATGCAAGAAAGACAGAAAGGAAGACAACGACAGAATGAAAGAGAATGGACAAGCTTTTCATTTGATACAGTTGAACAGTGCGTGGAAAACGAGAGCAGTTTTTTCTTTCTTGTTTTTTTTTTAAGTATGCACAGAGCAGGTAGAGGAAAAAGATAGCACAGCAGGTAGTTGGTGCCCAGTCATGCATATCCCACAAAGTGTGTGTGTGTATATGCATGTGTGTATTTCAGAGACCCTGTGACCTCAGGTGCCCTGCAGGTGTGTGCTTCTGCGTAACGGGGGGCAGGAATGTTTTAGACACACATGCACTCACACACACTCTGGGAAATCCTCATCAGCTGCATTCCTTGCTGGTTTGGCAGGAGGGGGGAGAAGAGTGGATAAAGAAGCGGTCTGTAAAAGATGGAGAGAAGGTTTAAGAGAAAGAAAGACCTTGTGATGCACTGAAATAGGTGAACAGATACAGTATGATGATGGTGTTAAACTAGAGTGGCTTTAAAAAAGGATGCAAACACTTAAATTATTCTTGAATTTTTCCCACTTTTCATGATTGTCTTTCACAAACGCTCAACAGTTTGTGAGTTGAAATTTGCAGTTTCATTACTAGAAACATTTAAAGCATGTGAGAACACAGTAAAGATGTGGATGAGTGAGTAGAAAAAGAAGTGCAAGAAAACTCAACAGGGAGTGAAATGGAGGGGAAATGAGAGACTCATTTGAAAGGGGGATGAGTGCTGCTTATTTCCGCTTCCTTCCTCGAGGTTCCCCGTTCTGTCTGTCAGCCTTTTCATTAGGAGCTAACAGGTGCCATCTTTCAATAAATGCACTCTGTCTGAAAGTCTCTCTGCATGAGTATGTGCAAGTGTGTGTTTTGTATAAGCTCGCTCTTCCATTCTGTGGGTCTTCATGTCTGCATGAACTTTGCACACATGCTTGTTGTGTCTGTATATCCATACACGAAAGAAGAAACAATGAAAACGAGACTGGCAAAATGTTAAACTGCTTTAATTGAGAGCAAGTAGAACAGAGAGACGGGAAAGTCTATGCTTTGTTTTGTTTTTTTAAATTGTGAAATTCAAGCAGTCAGCACTAAATTCAACACTAAAGGAGGAGTAGAAACTACTAAATTCAACATTTAGGAAGTTTTCTGGTTTTTATTTTTTAATTTTATGTAGAACTATTAGAGACTGAAAGTAAGAAAATATGCCATCCTATGGTTTCTGTTTTTCCACATTTTTGTCTGGGTGTTCTACAGGGAACCTAAAATAATTAGAGAAGTTTGAGCTTGTTAAATTTCACTTTTTTGTCAGATGTGTGACCCCTTCTCATACACAGTCACAGAAAAATGCACACACATACACATGCATATACCCACAAAAAGCCAAAGACTTCAAAGGCATCTCAGAAATGCCAATCATGTTACCCTTTGTAACCCTTTCTGCTCTATCTCTCTGTCCTCCTTTGTGTCTCTTTGGCTACATTTCCATCTAGCTGTCAAGTGAATTTCATGCAAGAGACTGAAGGTTCCACTGAACAGACTTTTTATTTATACTTTTGGTAAATGAAATACTTTATTAACTTCTTAACTGTATTAAACATGCCATAAAAATCTAAATATAATAAATATAAATGATCTATACATTTTTATAAATGATAAAGAAATATAGTTATTAAATAATTGTAACAACCCCCCCCCCCC